>CAUYON010013454.1:0-26512 GCA_963573935.1 Arctocebus calabarensis
GTTTTCATATAGTAAACGAGAAAATATCATGAATGGTATGTCAATCAGGTTGATAAAATATCTCAGATTGCATGTGAAGCCCCCACACTGTATCCCATGGTTGAACTAATGTACACAACTATGATTCAATAAAAAAAAAAAAAAAGACTACCCAAATAGGAATGACAGGTTTCACTCCTATTCAGATAGAGTACGCATTTAAAAGCAAAACCCAATCATATCTAGTACAGAAGAGTGGGGTTTGACTTAAAAAACACATGTACTCGAGTGCATGCACACATAGGCCCACGTCCACTTGTGCCCACACACAGTAACGTGCACACATGCATACACTAGAGTGCACACACGCACATTCAGACACCTGAATGCACACACTAGAGTGCGCACACGCACATCCACACACTAGAGTGCACACACATGCACATTCACACACCTGAGTGCACACACTAGTGCACACATGCACATCCACACACTAGAGCGCACACACATCCACAATCTAGAACACACATACATGCACATCCACACTAGAGAGCACACACACGCACATCCACACACACTAGAGTGCGCACACACGCACATTCACACACCAAGCGCGCACACACACGTACATCCACACACTAGAGCATGCACACACGCACATCCACACCCTAGAGCACGCACACACACGCACATCCACACACACTAGAGTGCGCACACACGCACATTCACACACTAGAGCACGCACACACGCACATCCACACCCCGAGCGCGCACACACACGTACATCCACACACTAGAGCATGCACACACGCACATCCACACCCTACAGCACGCACACACACATCCACACAACAGTGCGCACACACACACGCACATCCACACCCTACAGCACGCACACACACATCCACACAACAGTGCGCACACACACGTACATCCACACTAGCGCATGCATACACGCACATCCACACACACTAGAGTGCGCACACATGCACATCCACACCCTAGAGCGCACACACATCCACACAACAGTGTGCACACATGCACACACACACTAGAGTGCGCACACACACATCCACACCCTAGAGAGTTCACATGCACACCCACACACTAGAGCGTGCACACCCACACCCACACTAGAGCACGCACACACATCCATACACTAACGTGTGCACACACATCCACACACTAGAGAATGCACACACACATACACACACTAGAACACGCGTGCACATCCACACATCAGAGTGCACACACGTGCACATCCACACACTAGAGGGCACGCACACGCACATCCACACACACTACAGTGCACACACACGCACATCCACACACTAGAGAGCACTCACATGCACATCCACACATCAGAGTGCATGCACACACACATCCATACACGAATGCACACACACACATCCACACACACTAGAGTACACATTCACACACTGGAGTCCACACTAGAATGCACACACAGAGGCCTGCGTGCACCTGCACACACACAAGTGCACACACAGGACCATTTGCACCTGCACACTAGAGTGCCCACATAGGCCCACATGCACTTGTGCACACACTAGAGTGCTGTGTTATCTGATGATGATGCTGCTCAAGGGCATGGGGTTGGCAGAGGCAAAGCCGCCTCACAGCCAGGGTGGACAGGCAGCTGAGCCTCGTGACTGTAGGCCCTGGAGCCCAGACTGCCCCTCACACAGGGCCACAAAGTCTGGCTGATACTGACCACCAGGGGTGACCAAGAGAAAAGATTCAGGGTTTTGGAGGAGTCTTCACACAGATGTGGCAGCCTCCAAGATGGCAGCTGCATCCTTACTTTCAGGCCCTGAGGGTCAGTCGGGCCTGGGCACTGGAGAATGTCAGGCCCACAAGTAGCTGAGGGACAATGACAGACCAGGGTATTGGAGCTCATCCTCTGCCCTCCTCTGCCCTCGAAGTGGGCAACACTCAGAAGGTGAGGCTGAGGCAGCCACTCCGTGCACCTGCCCGGGTGTGGATGAGGCATCGACAGCTGGGACTTGGCGAGCAATGGCCAGTTCTAGGGTCATCTGGGAAAAAACCAACCTGCAGCAGCTCAGTCTGCAGAAGACACAGGGTCCACTGGGCACTTGGAGGCCAGGTGATGGGGGTGCCTTGGGTTCAGCACTCTGGGCAGCCATGGTGCTGACCCAGAACTCAGCAGAGTGCTGGGTATGGTCATGTGCCTACCACTCAGGCTGCCCCTGGGCCAGATCCTCAGGCTGGTGCAGGCTGAGGGCTCTAGGAGGCATCAGGCATCCAGTCCAGTGCCCTCGGTTCACAAGGGCCACTGGGCCAGCAAAGTGAGTGCAATCTTCCCAAAGCCTTTCTCCCCAGGTCAGAGGCCAGAACAACCCCCCAGAGGCCGGCCTGGCCAGAGTAGGCCCCAAGTTCTGGATTCCCCTGCAAAGCAATCACAGCAGACATAGGCGTGGGCCTGCAGCCTCTGCCTAGCCCTGCAAAAGCTCCTGAGAATTCAGGTCTTTGTGACGCCTCCACAGCACCTGTGTTTACCCAGAAGCTGGGGTGTCCTCGAACACTTGCTCCCTCCCAGAAGTGGGAAAGACACTTCCCAGGGATTACTGGGTTACAGGCAGCCAATTGTCCCAGACATACCAAAGCTTGCGTCCTCGTCTCTGCAGTAACCACCAGCACTGTCCCTTCCCCGTGGGACAGGCACATCCTCGGAGCACCCCCACAGCACTGGACCACAGAGACTCAACAGGCAGGTCAGCCCTGCACCCCGCCCCCACTGCAGTCCCCCCGGACCTTGCCTCTGTCTGGATGATGAGAGTCCACCTGCCTCCAGGTCTAGGCAGGGCTGTGGGTCCTGAGAGAGGCCCAAGCCCCCAGTGCTGTCAGCCCCCAGCCAGAGGGACAAGCCACTTTCTCATCCCTGGAGCATCTTGCCTTTGGACTTAGGACCGTTGGCCTGGGCTACAGGGGACACGCCTCTCAGGGGAGGGGCAGGCACCGCTGATGGTTGCAGCTACCCCCTCGCTGCCTCCGGGGCTATGCTGGCCAGCCCTGCACACCCACAGGAGCACGCGAGGAGCCCATGGAAGCCTGACCCCAAGAGGGCCTGGGCGAGGCTGCCGGGTATCAGGCGCCCTTGGAGAAGCACCGACTACGGCCTCTGCAGAGCCGCCTGTACCTCCCGACAGCTCTGGGCCTGCTTTCTTCCTCCATCTGCTGGCGGCCTCCGGGCCGGTGCTTCCTTCCCGTCTGGTCTCAGGACCCCCCAGGACGGCTCAGGAGCAGCCCTTCATGGCCTTGAGGTGGCAGCTGCAGGGAGCGGACAGGGCGTCTGCTCTGTTTAGAAGCAAGCAGCCCCTTCAGGAAAGGGTGGAAGGTGGCAGGGCTGGCTAACTGGTGACCGGAATGGGCCTGCCCACCGTCTCCCAGGCTGCAGCAGGCACACCTGTCTCCGTCATGGCCCTGTCACACCTCAGGAATCCCTTCCCTCTGAGCTGCTGCTTACAAATCCCCTCGGGAAACTCCAAAGCTCAGTGCAACACAGCTGCCCAGAAAAGAGCACGAGACCTGAGTGGCCCTAGACAGGAGAGAGGGCAACAGCTAAGGGAGCCTTGCTGCCCTTGCCCAAAGCTCTTCTTGCCTGCTCAGCCTCCCTCAAATCTCAGGAGGCACATAAGCCTGGCTGACCAAGGAGGTGAGTGGACAGCACTGAGCGGGCCCCCGAGGAAGCCCCTACAAGGGGACGGACTGGCTTCTCTGTCCCTCTTGGCATTTACTCTTTTCTTCCCGCCCAGGGTGTGGATGCCCTGGCAGCCATGTTTGAGCACAAGCATGCGTCAGGGTGGTGGAGCCTGAGCTGCGTGCTGCCGGCATCCTGGAGACCTGGACAGCACGCCCACATTCCTCACAGTGCATTTTGTTTATTTTTTGTTTTTGCCATAGGGCCTCACTCTACTGGTATCAGCCCGGCTCACAGCAACTTCAGGCTCCTGGGCTTGAGCAATCCTCCTGCCTCAGCCTCCCGAGTAGCTGGGACTACAGGTGCCCGCCACATCCAGCCAGTTTTTCTATCTTTTGTAGCAACAAGGTCTCACTCTCGCTCAGGCTGGCCCTGAACTCCTGGCACTGGCCTCCCAAAATGCTGTAAATACAGGTCTGAGCCCACTGTGCCTGGCCTCACACCTCTTTTTAAACATGAGCTACCACGGTTTGTGTTTTCTGCTAGAGATGGTAGCAGAGCCACTGTGGGTGTGTTGTGTGTGGTGTGAGTCCACATGAATGCGTGTGAGAATCCCATCCCTGGATCTGAAAGACCAGATGGATTGACGTGAAGGATCGTCCTCCTTCCAACCCAGCTGTGCGGCTGGCCCTGCCCCCTGCCCTGTGATACCTGGAGGCAGCGTCCCTGGGGGGAACACCATGTGTCCCTTGGCCTTGCACAGACCTGAACAGGGCAGGGTGTCGGCAAGTGCTTGGGCCCCAGCAGGAGGCTCTCCCCTCTCGGGCCAGTCTCCCTGCCTGGGCCTAGGGCCTTCTCTCACGGGCTAGGGGACAGGAAGGCCAGGGCTCCACGCCTGTCAGGCCATAGAGATTCCCACGTCCCTAGCACCTCTGTGTCTGCGACACCAGGAAGAAATATTTCGAAATACATGTAATCCCTGATTTTCTCTGGGTAATCTCCTCTCAACTTCCTGAAGTTAAGATCCCTTAATCTTAAGGGAAACAAACACATCCAACAGCAGAAATAGGTATGTAATTATCATTTTGATTTTATTACTTTAATATCTTCAGAGAAAAAATACAATTTAATTGGTCTCTGTCTTAAAAAGAAAGTACCTTTTCAGGCAGCCCTGAGGGTCTCGGCACCAGGGTATATCCCAGAAACCAACTTCAAAGTGGAAGGTGGAGGCAGCCAGCGTCCCGACATCCTGGGGGCAGGTCTGACAGTAGCATGGGAAAGTCTGGTCTCCAGCAGATGAAGCCTTAGAGGAGGGTGGAGGGGCCACATGCAGACAAAGCCTGGGTGGCAGCCAGCACCTCCAGACATTTCAAGGCAATGACCGAGGCTGCTGTCACCAATGTTATCACTATACAGGGAACATTCCAGAAGCAACATGCTAGTGTCTGTACAAACTTGGCTTTGAAGCCGCACAGAACCCTGACAGGCACAGCTGCCCGGGCCTGACTCACCAGCCTGGGAGCCGCACGTGTTCCTGTGTCCCCCACCTACCCTCCAGACCATGCTACCAGCCCCTAACCTCCCTTGGTTCAGGACACAGCTCATCATTTCCAACCTAACTTTCTGTCAATGGGGCTCAGGGTGGGTGCCGGGTGGCCCAGGCAGCCTAATGCAGACCCTGGTTGAGGCCACCCTCAGTCCAGTGATGGAGCCCCCAGCCAGCCCACAGGGCCCAGCCACCTAACACCTTAGTGTGAGACAAATGCAGTGGGCAGAGGGCTGCCTCACACCTCCAGCATGGCCAGTCCCTCAGAGGAACCCTCTGGCCTCTGCTGGACACTGCACCCTGGGGTCCATCTCCAGGCTCACACCAAGTCAGCCGCCCAGTGAACCTGTCTGCATATTGTCCCAGGAATGCCGCAAAGAAGGGAACAAAGAGGGAGAGGAGGAAGGAAAACCAGGAACAGTGACACGCAGGGCAAGGGGCACGGCAGGAGAGGGGGCTGGAGAGAAAAGCAGGCAGCCAGGGCACAAGGGCAGGGCACAGAAGTGGGGGGGGCAGGGACAGGGGCAGGTCACAGGGGCCCTTTGGTCTGAAGTGCACCATCAGAGCCCCTTCTCCTGTCCCCATGTCCTCTGCCTCAGCCCCTCCTGGTCAGCAGTATCCCCCTCACCAGCTCCTCGCTATGTAGGCCTCACCGTCTCCCCCACATCACAGGTCTTTTCTTCCCACTCTGCTGGGCTAATGATGCCCAGCACTGACGGGGTGGAGGCGTAAGTGGGTGGGATTATAAAAATCCTGGTGCCCAGAGTCACCTCCGAGACCATCATCGCCAAAGACTCAGAACCTTAGGGTGTCATCGTATTCAGAAATGGAGCTTCTGCAGACGTATCAGTTAAAGTGAGGTCACACCAGAGCAGTAAGGGCCTGACCCCTGCGACTGGTACCCTCCTCAGAGGTCACATGCGGCAGGGCAGAGATGGGCACAGCACAGCCACAATCAAGGACTCTAAGGGTCACCAGCCGCCAAATGTGGCAGGAGACCCTCCTTACAGTCCCCAACACCCTGACCTCAACTCCTGCCTCTGGGCTACAAGAGAATAAATCTGTTGTTTAAGCCCCAGTGTGTGGTAATCTGTTACTCTGGTCCTGAACAACTCAATGTTCAGCAACTGAGTCCGGCCAGGACAAGTGAGCCTGGCCCAGACTTTTGGGAAATGGCCCTGGCTGCACAGGTATCAGGACAGCAACAGCTGACCAAGATGTGCAGCCCCCACTCTCCAGGTGGCCTCTGTTGGGAGCCTCCCACCCTGTAGCCAGACACTGTGGGGCCCTCCCACTGGTCTCTTCGCACTGAGCCCCAGGTCCCACCCAAGTGCCATCCCTGCAGGCTGGTGCCACGGTACCTCCAGGCCCCAGGAGACCTTTATCTGCCCTGTTTACCCTTTAAATCAAAAAAAGGAACCCAGGGTTCCAGGGTTTAAAAAGTGTGAAAACCACAGAACTACAGAACTTCTTTCTTTATCGAGGAACTCATGCTTATTCTGCAACAGTTAGGAAATGCACACACAAAACCAGGAAAAGGTCCTGCAATCCCCCACAGAGCACGACTACCTTGGGGCTCTGCCTGCAATTTGTTTCTGGGCAAAATAGGCCTATCCCTCTGCACAGCGGCCAACATGGAGCAGCCATCAGCCATGCCCAAGCCAGCCAAATGGCACCAAGCTCCTGGGATGGGCTCTTCCGAGGCTGGATGCACCGCTGGTCCATGCAGCAGCCCCTCGCTGGGCTTCACGGCACTTTGCCCTTGGCCCTCTGAAGAATGCTGGGGTAACATCTCCACATCTGAGGCTTGCACGCTACTTTCTTGGGACGGTTTGCGTCATTTCCGTGGATGGCACACCTGCTGCCTCCACCTTGGCTTATCTAAGTCTCTGCTTAGCTATTTCCTCTGCCAAGGCCCTTGCAGCCCCACACCACACACCACGCGGCTCTATGGTCACCATGGCTGGGCCATCCTCTCAAGTATAGAGGCCCCCGCAGCCCTAGAGATGCCTAGGGAAAGAGTTGGGGGACCCCGGCTGGGCATCAGGCATGGAAACACACTAACCTTCAAGTCCCACACCATGAAAGTGAAGGTTCGTCAATCGGCACTCCTGTAGTCTGACAATCAGGCCCAAGCCCCAGGCTTCTAACAACCCACGTGAAGCCGTCTGCTTCTGGGTCAGTGAGGCTCCAGGAGCCTGTGGGAGGACCCCTGCTCTACAGGAGGGTGAGGCCTGGACTCCCAACAGGCCGGGAGGAGTGCAGACCATGCAGGGGCGAGGCCAGGTGAAGTGGGGGTGGACCACAGGGGCAGGGATGGACGAGCTCCATCTGCACCTGGGGGGTAGAGAAGCCAGAAGGGACAGCCCTGGCAGGATGACGGCCCTACTGGGCCGCTGCAGAAACTCCACCGAAAGCAATGACAGTGGATGGCAGAGGGGCCCAGCACAGCAGGCCCAGCTGCCTCCTAGTCAGGAGACTGCACAGTGACACATTCCTTTACCAAACAACGCTGGGATGCTGTGCTGCTTCAGTGTCAGAGGCAAGGCCTGCCTGGTCCAGGTGTCACACACATGCAGCCCCACAGACCCTGGGGATGGTACATCCCAGTCTGAGCAACGGGGGCACAGATGAAGCTCATGGAACACTTTATTGGTCCTTACCCACTCCTTGCCCATCCCAACATGCTAGAAAGACCTGGGAGTGTCTGCTCCGGCCAAGGCCTCAGTCCTTGAGAGGCCAGCTGTTCTCTGGGCACCTCTGCCTATGGGCGCGTCTTGACAGTCACGGCACACCCATCAGCCTGTTTGTTCACAGTTCACTGCCGCCTTCCAGCTGCATCTGGTGGGCCAACTGCTTCCCAATGGACAGCAAGGGACTGGCTCTATAGGCTGGACTGGCCAGCAGCTCCCGAAATCGGCTCCTTTCTTCCTCACTGAAAAAATGGAGGCCAGAGGTCAGCAGATGGGGACTTGGGGGCCCCCAGGCTGCATCCCCAGGACCTGACATGGCCCAGCCACCCCACACCTAGGTACGTCACTTCAGGACAGCTAGAACAACAGAGTGGACAACAGAGACCTGGTGTCAACATGGGAAGGAGCGCCAGGGCCTCGGAAACTTCTGGCAGGAGGGGAGTGCCTGCTGCCTCCGTCTCTTGGCACAGGCAGGCGGCTGAGGAAGAGACAGCAGCTCACATGCCTACAGGTGCCAGCTTTGTGTAAGAGACACCTCCCTGCACCGGGTGACCGAAACAGACGCATAGGGAGAGAAGGATGGTGACCAAGGTGTGTGGGCAGAGGCAACAGACAGCCCAGCCCTGCTCTGCCCATCCCACCTGCCCCCTGCTCTAAACCTGGCAGGGTCAGACACCTCCTGGAGGCTGGGAGGCCAGTGTCTGCCCTGTCACCCCTATAGCCCAGTGTGGCCATGTGCACCCCAGCAAGCTGCCCTGTGGATGGCAAAGGTAACCCAAGTGTAAGCTCTTGGACAGGCCTATGCCAGCCCCTCCAGGAGGCTGAGCCACCTCTGTCTATGTGCCGCACATACACAACCCACAGCCAGTCCAACTCCCTGGGTCCTGGTATTCTCAGCTGTGACTGAGGATACCCCACCCCCCTGGAGGGTTGTCTAAGTTGGGCACTCACGCTCAAGAGCTATGTGGGACCTGCACTCTAGGGGCAGCTGCTTGGTAGGAAGAACAACGCAAGAGTTCCAGAAGGGTACAGCCAGCTAGGCCCTGTGCTCAGGTACAAGGCTGCCAGGCTCTGCTGGTCACTGAGTGACAACTCTTGCCGCTGACACCCTGGCTCTGGCACAAGAACTGGGACTTCTCCTTACAAGGTCACCAGTGAGATGGTCAGCTGCAGCCTGGATGTGCCCATCCGTGAGCCTACGGCTCCTGCAGGGTGGGCTAGGCAGGGAGAGAAGGGTACCCACGCGAGATGCTATGCAGAGTATGTGCACACACAGGATGGGGGGCGGGGTGAACTCTGGCCCTAGGTGGCCGTATGGCCCTGTGCTAGGCCAGGCCCCCAGTGTCACCCTGGACCACCATAAACAGAGGCCTGTAGGCGGAGGCCTATCACCTGCGAGGACAGCCCCTCCCTTGGTCTAGTGACACCGAGAGACGGTTGGTCCGCTTGCTCTCAGGGAGTAGACGCAGGCCCACCAGGAGCTTTAAGGTACATGCCCAACATGCAGCCCCTCGGTGCCAGGGGGCACTCCTTCCCGCTGGGGGCTTGGAACCAAAGGGGTCAGTCACTGGGACACCTGTGCACCCTCCACTATGTGGGAAAGGTGCCAGGGCGTGACAGCACAGGCTTCTGGCTCCAAGCACAGCATGGACAGCTGCTTCTCTTTCTGCAAAACTAGTCAGGACCAAGAAACCAAACTCAGTCTCTGAGCTGCATCCAAACAGCGACAGCAGGGACAAGGATGATGCTGCCAGCCCCACGGCAGCCATCACCTGGCCTGGGCCGCTGGACAGCTGAGGGCCTCCGAGATCGGTCTGCACACCCTCAGAGGGAGGGGCAGGGTCGAGACGAGCCAGGATGAGGCCCTCGCCGTCTGCACAGGCCGCCTTCCAACCCACTGGCTCAGGACAGGCCAGCAGCAGCGACAAGGAACAGGCACGAAATCCGTCAGCAGACCCAGCCCCGCAGAGGCCGGGACAGGAAGGTTGCTGGAGCCATCGTGCCTGTGAACAACTCAGCCCCTCAACCTGGGCAACACAGGGAGGCCTCGTCTCTAAAAACAAAAAGTAAAACTTTGGATAATAAAAATTCAGGGCTAAAAAGTAACGAGAATGAAAGTACGAAGACAGACCACATAGGTCTGACTAACACTTCCTCAGTGCCACTGACGAGAAGCGAAAAAATGGTGCAGAGCAGACAGCAGACTCCCAAAAATAAGTCATTACGGAAAACCACTAACTTATAAATTAAAAGGGCACAACTGGCTTCGGAACAATTGACATAGAATGTTCTATCCTAAAAATTACCTCAGCAAAGTCACTTCAAAAACAAAGAAAAAAATCATTTCAGCAGCGAACTAAAACAATCCTATAGCATGCAGAGTTTGGGCCCTCAGATTCCCCAAACCAAGCACAGTGGAGACTAGAGCAAGTCTACAGAGGCCAAGACTGTGTGGGCTGCAAACTCTGCATCGAAGAGGACAATTAGATACCAATGTGCGCAAACAACAGGGGCTAACGGGGCTGAGGTGCAGCCAGCGGAGGGGCTGTGAGCCCAGGGCAGTGGCTTGTCTGTCCACATCATCCCAGCTCAGGAGGCTGATGGTCATCTCAGTTTTGGTGCAGGGCAGGGTGTTACAACTCCCCTCAGAAGCTCCCTAAGGGGCAGCTGGCCCCTGGGCCTGTCTGCAGGATACTGCAGACTTCTAAGTAGGCCATGCTAGGGTCCAAGATCAGAAACAGGGAAGCAGCTGGTGTGGGGGGCCCTCAGGGAGGGCTGGTACTCACAGAAGTTGGCGTCTCTGGGCTGCGCTCATCCGGCTGAGCTCAGAGGGCCTGGGCTTGCCTCCTGCCCTGCTGTGGACATAGAGAAGCGGCGTTACCTCAACTCCTGGCCTCCCTGGAAAACCCTCCCTGGGGCAGATCTGGCTCCCTAGTTCCCAGAGCACCCACTGCGGGGGCCTGAGGTGACTGGATCATCACAACACCACAAGTTCACACTGCACTCTGGCTGTGGAGGCTCAACAGTCAACCGACTACAGACCCAAGCTGAAAGTCATGGGCTCTAGGGACCTGTCTTACGTCCTCTGGGGTCCCACGTGATGATGTGCAATGAATGACACAAATCAGAGGAAAGAGCAGGCCACACAGACACACTCCTTCCTGGTCACACACACTACGGCCTCAGCCCACGCCAACGCGTGCCCACCTGTCCCCTAACATCTCTTTAAACAAGGAAATGAGAGGTGTGTGGGGCGTGTACTGTCTCAGAGCAGGCTGCTGCCCTGCCCCTCCACATCTGACCACAGGGCAGGCACAGGCCCCTCAGGTCCTGCCCACACCTGGAGGGACACCAGCCACATGTGGAAGTGCCCTCGTCGGGGTGGGCTGCTGCCTGCCACCTGCTGGGACGCCACCCCATGACAGGTTCCTTGGTGCTGCTGTCCACTCACTTCCCACCGTGACCTTCCAAACCACCACCCTGGGTCTCCACTGAGGGGAGGCGGGTCTGAGCACGCTGGGCAGCTTGGCACAGGCAGCACCTGTCTCTGACTCAGCCCCAAAGCCCCCATCTCATTGGATCATCTCTCTTTGGGTGACCTGTGATATCTGGAAGCCTGTGTGGTCCCCACAGCGTGGCCAAGGCAGCACACCAACCTGGCCCAATGCTCAGAAGGGACGAGTGACTCAGGGCCTTGGCAATAAGAGCCCCACAGGGCCGCACCAGCTTCCTCCCATGGGGCTGCCCACATGTGTGTGTGTGGGGAGGGGGGGGCAGAAGGCCTGCTCAGTCCTTAGGCCACACTAAATTTAGCCTCTAGACCAGAAGACCTGATCTTTTATTCATGATTCTTAAAAAAGAGGAATGAGAGATATTTTCTGTCTACTCAAAATAGTGCCCAAGCTCCCACGTTCTTTTCACCCTCGCTCCCGGGCTGATTTGGAACAGGACCACCAGTCCCGACTCCTGTCCTGCTCTCGTGTCTCCCAGCCCCCACCCCCACCGCAGCTGTCTGCCATCCTGGTGATGCCCCGGCACCGCTTCTGGGCCAGCCTCAGCCTGGACACCACAGCTCTGTTCCTTTCACCAACTGGCCTCAGTGTCCACCCTTGAGCAGCCCAGTATCCCCCACCCTGTGGAAGGTTCCACAAGGGACTTCCAGCAGGCCCCAGGGCTGCCTGAGTCTCCAATGGGCCTGGGCAGCCCTCCCACCTGGGAAACCTCAGACTGTAGACGTTCAGCCCATCTCTAAAGAGGTAACCAGCAGGAGGGCCAGACTGATGCCTCCCAAGGCAGAGTCCCCAGAGTCCCCACTCACAGGGCAGGAGGCAGTGGGCTGGCAGCAGTCCCCACTGGAGCCTCCCAGCACACACAGGGTCAGCTCCCAGGGGAGCATCCCTTTTTCACAGGTTTCTCAAAAGCTAAAGAAGCTGTAGACAAAGTGTTCGGTTGCAGTTACTGGACAAGTGGACCCCAGAGGGTCAGCACCTTCCATGACATATCTTCCAAGGGTCCAGCAGTGAGTTGCCACAGAATAGGCTAAATTCAGGCCTCGCCTGCCCTGGGCACGGCCATCACCAGCCCCTGTGGCATTCCCTCCGAGCAGCAGCAGTGGTGTCACCCCACCCCCAGGAAGCCCCTGAGGGCCTGCTCTGTGCACCCACTGCTTGGCTCCCCTGAGGATGATTCAACCAGCCCAAACCAGACACCACCTGCTCCAGGTGGAAAGGCATGAGGCAGTGAACAGCAGGCCTGGGGCCCAGGGGTAGGGGGGCTGCCCACCATTCAGCCCTCACCATTCCTGATGCTCCAAGGGACCCCGAACTCATAACCCCGGGGATTTGACCCCATCTGGTGGCCAGGTGCCCTCAGACATGCTCTGGGCTAAAGAACAAAAGCAGCTCTAAGTAGACCTGCCCGAAGACCCACAGCCCAACCAGCCGATCTGGTGACCTGGCGCCATCACATGCAAGGGCTGGAGAAGCCCTACATCCCATGAAGCCTCAGTTTCCCTGAGTGTAAAATGTCAGTGGACACTGCATGGTCCTGACAACAAAGGGGAAGATCACAGGTGACCCCGTAACACCCACTACAGACTTCAGGGAAGGGTCCATCTCACATCTTGCACACTCAGGAGCCACTGGGCATGGGAGACCCAAAGGCAGAGATGTCGGAAAGAACCCCACAGGCCTCATAGCCCCTCCGCAGGGGCACCGTGACCTCAGACGCCACACCCTGCTCTCCATCTGGAAGGGTGGCAGCAGGAGGGAGGCTAGCTCAGCCTAGGGTGAAGTTGAAGCCCACAGGGGGTGGCCTCATGATAGTACACTGGTCAGTGCCCACACGTACAGCTCTCTACTGTCAGCTCAGGAGCTCTGGAGGTAACAGCCCCCCAGGAATACTTGGCCCAGGTCTCATACCCTCTCCAGGACTCCCTGGAGAAGAGGCTGATTCTAGGATTGGACAAGAAAGTCCCGAGATGAACAGCAAGCACCTATTGGTGCCAGGCAATAGGAAAGTGCTAAAATACCCAACTGCCATCAACAGGGTATGTCAGAGGGACCCAAGAGTCAACTGAAAGGGCTCCTGGTGACCAACACTGGAACAATTCCAGAAATAAGATAAAATATAATTGTATTGCTCTAGCTGCCATCTTGCATCTCTGCGTGTGTGCGCTTAACCTCAGCTGGTCTACCCAAGACCCCCTGAGCACCAAACCTAGTCCCCCACGCGGCCCCCTTTACGCTCCAACAAGATGAAAGAAACTATCGTGAACCAAGAGAAACTCGCCAAACTGCAGGCACAAGTGCGCATTGGTGGGAAAGGAACTGCTCGCAGAAAGAAGAAGGTGGTTCCTAGAACAGCTACAGCAGATGATAAAAAACTTCAGTTCTCCTTAAAGAAGTTAGGGGTAAACAATTATCTCTGGTATTGAAGAGGTGAATATGTTTACAAACCAAGGAACAGTGATCCACTTTAACAACCCTAAAGTTCAGGCATCTCTGGCAGCAAACACTTTCACCATTACAGGCTGTGCTGAGACAAAGCAGCTGACAGAAATGCTACCCAGCATCTTAAACCAGCTTGGTGCAGACAGTCTGACTAGCTTGAGGAGGCTGGCTGAAGCTCTGCCTAAACAATCTGTGCATGGAAAAGCACCACTTGCTACTGGAGAGGATGATGATGATGAAGTTCCAGATCTTGTGGAGAATGTTGATGAGGCTTCCAAGAATGAGGCAAACTGAATTGAGTCAACTTCTGAAGATGAAACTTGAAGAAGTTACTGGGAGCTGCTATTTTATATTATGACTGCTTTTTAAAATTGTTTTTGTTTCTGGATCTAATAAAATCTAGATCTCTAATATTTTTAAGCCCAAGCCTCTTGGACGTTGCAGCTCTTTTCAGTTTTTGCTTATACATAATTCATTCTTTGCAGCTAATTAAGCTGAAGAAGCCTGGGAATAAAGTTTGAAAGAAAGGTTAATAAAGTTCTTTGCCTAGTAAAAAAAAAAATAAATAAATAAATAAAAATATATATATATATATATATATAAATAATTGTATTGGATTACAGCCCAGAGTGTAAAATAAAAATCCACGAGTCCACATGGGCTTGAACAGGTGAATGATAAATAACAGAGAAGAGACAAAGCTCCTTCTACAGAATCCCAAATAATGTATGTAGATGCTGAAGGTCTTCCAGGGGGTGGAGCGTAGGCCCCAGCCCTGAGTGTGGGCCAAGCAGGCAATTTCCTTCCAAGAGGATAATGTGGAAAGGGGAGAGAGTCTCCATCCAGGGAGAACCTGGCCGATGCCAGCCCCGACCCAGGACAGCATCTCAGAGACAAGTTGTGTTCTTGTGTGCCCTGAGACCAGGCCATGACAAGGGCAGGTCCCCTTTGGGCTTCCTCCCACATCCCACACCAACCCCATGAGGAAAGCATCAGACAGATCCCCACTGAGGGGCACCCCACAAAATGCCTGACAGTCCTCTTCAAAACTGCCCAGGTCATCAAAGATGAGGGACATACAAAAAAGTCATGGCGGCTCAGCGCCTGTGGCTCAACGGGCTAAGGCGCCAGCCACGTACACCTGAGCTAGCAGGTTCGAATCCAGCCCAGACCCGCCAAACAACAATGGCGGCTGCAACCAAAAAATGGCTGGGCATTGTGGTGGGCGTCTGTAGTCCCATCTACTTGGGAGGCGGAGGTAAGAGACTCGCTTGAGCCCAGGAATTGGAGGTTGCCGTGAGCTGTGATGCCACAGCACTCTATCCAGGGTGACAGCTTGAGGCTTTGTCTCAAAAAAAAAAAAAAGCCATGGCCAGGCAGGGCCAAGAGACACAACAATTTATGCTACTGGAGTCCTGGGACAGGACATTGGCGGGAATTAAAGAGATCTAAAGCATGGGCTTTAGTTAATTATTATTTTAAGTGAATTATTATGTATCAATTTGGTTCCTTCACTGAGAAAAATTTACCACATTAACACTAAGGTGTTATTTATAAGGGAATTTGGTATGAGGTATATAGGAACTCCCTGTTCCTGTTAAGTCTAAACTGTTTAAAAATAAAGTTTGAGGGCAGACACAATGTCTCACACCCACCATCTCTGTACTTTGGGAGGCCAAGGAGGATCACTTGAGACTAGGAGTTGGAGACTACCCTGGACAACATCACAAGACCCCATCTCCACAAAAAATTTACAAAAATTAGCCAGGCGTGGTGGCTACTCAGGAGGTTGAGGCAGCAGAAATCACTACAGCACCAGAGTTGGAGGCTGCAGCAAGGTGAGATCATAGCACTCTAGCCTGGGCAACACAGCAGGACCCTGTCAAAAAAAATTAAAAATGAAACTAAATTAATAAAGTTATATGGAATCAGAAAAAAACTCTAATAGCCAAGACATTACTCAGAAATAAAAACAGAGCAGGAAGAATCACACTACCAGTCCTGAGACTATACTATAAATCGATAGTGACCAAAACAGCATGGTACTGGCACAAAAACAGAGAGGTAGATGTTTGGAACATAATAGAGAGACGAATCCAGCTACCTACTGTTATTTGATCTTTGATAAGCCAATTAAAAGCATTCAGTGGGGAAAAGATTACCTATTTAACAAATGGTGCTGGGTGAACTGGCTAGATCTGTAGAAGACTGACACTGGACCCACACCTTTCACCATTAACTAAGATACACTCTCACTGGATTAAAGATTTAAACTTAAGACATGAAACTATCAAAATACTAGAAGAAAGTGCAGGGGAAACTCTTGAAGGAATCGGCCTGGGTGAATATTTTATGAGGAAGACTCCTGGGGCAATTGAAGCAGTATCAAAAATACACTACTGGGACCTGATCAAACTAAAAAGCTTCTGCACTGCTAAGAACACAGTAAGTAAAGCAAGCAGACAGCCCTCAGGATGGGGGAAGATATTTACAGGTTATGCCTCCAACAAAGATTTAATAACCAGAATCCACAGAGAACTCCAACGTATTAGCAAGAAAAGAACAAGTGATCCCACCTCAGGGTGGGCAAAGGATCTGAAGAGAAACTTCTCTGAAGAAGACAGGTGCACGCCCTACAGACCCATGAAAAAATGCTCATCATCCTTAATCATCAGAGAAATACTAATCAAAACTACTTTGAGATATCATCTAACTCCAGTAAGATTAGCCCACATCACAAAACCCCAAAACCAGAGATGCTGGCGTGGATGTGGAGAAAAGGGAACACGTCTACATTGCTGGTGGGAATGCAAACTAATATGGTCCTTTTGGAAAGATGTTTGGAGAATACTGAGAGATCTAAATATAGACCTGCCATTCAATACTATAATTCCTCTACTAGGTATATATCCAGAAGATCAAAAAATCACATTATAACAAAGATATTTATACCAGAATGTTTACTGCAGCCCAATTCATAATTGCTAACTCTTGGAAGAAGCCCAAGTGCCCATCGACCCACGAATGGATTAATAAAGTGTGGTACACATGTACCATAGAATATTATGCAGCCTTAAAGAAAGATGGAGACTTTACCTCTTTCATGTTTACATGGATGGAGCTGGAACATATTCTTGTTAGCAAAGTATCTCAAGAATGGAAGAAAAAGTATCCAATGTACTCAGCCCTACTATGAAGCTAATCTATAGCTTTCATATGAAGGCTGAAACCCAATTATAGCACAAGAATATGGGGAAATGGGCAAGGGAGGAGAGGGAGAAGGATAGGTGGAGGGAAAGTAATTGGTGGGACCACACCTACAGTGCATCTTAGAAGGGTAAAGGCGCAACTTACTAAATGCAGAATATAAAGGTTTTAACACAATAACTAAGAAAATGCCATGAAGGCTATGTTTGATGAAACAAACATATGAAATATGAATTTTGATGAAAGGCTACCAGTTTGATGAAAATATTTCAGAGTATATATGAAACCAGCACATTGTACCCCATGATCGCATTAATGTACATAGCTATGATTTAATAATTTAAGAAAACTAAATTAAAGTTAAATAAAGTTTCTTCCGAGGCTCCCCCAGTGCGTGCCGCCTGAGACACGCCTGAGGACAGGCAGGGCCCAACAGGAGGCTCTGGGGCTGAGAGCAGGTGGGAGCCTTCTCCCACGGAGGCCTGGGCGCAGCCTGGCACATGCAGCTCAGCTGCAGCACATCCCTCTCGAGCCTGGCGGACTGGGGTGTTTATGCAGCTCTCTCCTTTTTGGAAGCTCCAAGCACATTTTTCAGATGAGAAAACTAAAAACAGGGAGAGGACCCTTGACCAGGGTCACATTTTTGTTTAAGAACCAGGAATGAAATCTGCATCATCGGCTGTGTCCGGTCATCAAGTCTCAGCTCTGCTGGCTGTCCCTCATCTGGACCTAGCATTCTGGGTGCTTCCCTCTCAGGAAGTGGCCTGGGACTGCTGGGTTCTGCAGCATGTCACCTACCACCCCAGTCCTGACACTGCACGCAGCCTCTGCTTCCTCCCCAGATGGAAATTCAATAGGGGAAAGAAAAGTATTGTTTAAAAGCAAAAGTAGAGAAGACACAAATAAATGATGAAGACCTAGTAACTGGGACAGAATAGAAACTCCCTGGCTTTCCCGCCTGCCCCCAAAGCTGAGGCAGAGGCCCAGACTCCACACCCTGGTGTCGAGCATGCCTCTGGCACCCACGCCTGGCCGACAGTCGCCCAGCCAGCCTGCCTTTGGTGTGCACACCTCCAGGCACAAGGAGCCTGAACACACACCTCTGGGAGATAGCCGACAGGCAGCAGCTTATCATGGACATGTACCCCTCAGAAAGAGACAAAGATGGCAGCCATCGTCCTCCTGGCTGAGCCACTCCAGAGCCCACAGGCCACGGAGAGTGGGAGGGCCAGAACAGCATCGTCAGGACACACACAGAACCTGCAACTGGCAAAAACGGCCGGCTCTGTGACAGCAGGTCTGGGAGGACATCTGGGAGGTGGGCTAACACACAAGGGGATGTGGGGTCACACTGTCAGGCCAGCAGACGCGAGCACTCAGTCGGGGCACAGAACCCTACCCTCCCTCTCAGTAAGGGACAGAAGAGAGGCCCCACTTCTTCCCTGCAGATGCTGGAGGAGCACAGAGAGACTCCTGGCCAGGCCAAGCCTGCATCCTGCCCTGGGAGGACAGCTGCACTCATGCAGGCCTGGTCCTGCCCCACGAGCCCTGGGTACAGGGGACAGGTTGTCTCACAGGCGCCTTCTCTGTAGGAGGGGCAGTGACCACAACAAGGGAGCACCTCCGAAAGGGGGCCAGGGAAGTATGGTATCAGGCTGTGGGTCTGGAAGGTCGCCTGAGAATGGAAGGCTTGGGTCACCACCTGCAAGAGGAGAAGGGCGAGTCTAGTGGTAACGTGGGAGGACTGCAGCTGCAAAAGCCTCAAGTGGGCACAGAGCTACAGGGACACTGCAGGGCAGAGGCTGCACTGGGGACATGTCGGGGAGGGGGCAGTGGGGTGTCAGCAGTTACCAGTCCTCTCCTGAAATGTCCCCAGACACAGTCACGCCTGCCTGAGAGCTCACCCCAAGGATGGTGCCTAGAACATCTCAGGCCTCCCCGGGGTGGGCAGCGGCAGCCCAATGCCCATTCCATGCCCCAGGTGGAGCCAGCACTTGGACACTCACCCGTTGACCTGGTGCCGGTTGCCGGACTCCAGCCCCAGCAGCTCAGGCAGGGCGTCCCTCAGGGGCTGCAGGTCCCCCACCACGGCCGTTGCCCTCCGCCTCTGCATTTCTCTGCGCTGCCGCTCGGCCAGCTTTATGGCTTCAATTTCTGTGGGAGGAGAAAGAACAGGTCAGAGAGGAGCAGAAGAGGAATTGTAAGCACAGGAGCAGAACCCGGCAGAGGCCAGGACTATGCAAGCCGTGAAGGTGGCCCTGCCACCACCTCCTGTTCCTGCTGTCACCTACATTCCACCCCTGGAGCCCTTGGGGTGAGCTGGCTCCAAGTTATTTTTTCCTTAATCACAGAGACCAGCTTTTTAATTACAGCCCTGATTATGAGACAGAAGCTGCAGGCACTGAGGATTTCTTCTTTCTGCAAAGGGATACTGGCAAGAGTGGCCTGAGAGTGGGGTGGGGGTAGAAGAGCAGGCAAAGCGCCAGGGAGCGGAAGAGGCCCGTGACGTGGAGAAAGCCAGTCACTGGCTGGACAGACAGATGCTCCTCGGTACCCTGTGTAGTCAAGACAAGCACCGAGCACCTCCTCCAAGCTGCAGCAGGGAGGACGTGGGTTCCAGGTTGGGAGGAGGAAGAGGCCGGCCCCACAATACCAGTGCCAGAGCGAGAATGGCAAACCCAGGGCACACAAGCCTGGTAGGGAGGAGCCGGGCAGGGCTGGGCTGAGCCCTTGCCTCCCAGGGAAGACTGCTCCACGGGTGTCCTAAGGTGTGCAATGTCCCTTTACCTATCAGGCCAGGTGACCACAGAGGAAGGTCTGAGAGGCCCACCCTAACCAATCCAAAGTTGGGGACTACCTGGTCCTCGGTTCCTCACCCCAAATTGCTAACAGGGGCCAGGGGCAGGCCCTTCGCACAGCTGTGCACCAGCTCTCAAGAGTCTTGGGGATGATTATGATTTGCAAGGTGCTTCGCCAGAGCCTTTCCCATACTGCCAGGAGTAGGGCAAACAATTTACTCAGCACCTCATCACAAAGGTCACCGCAGGTGTCAGAGGACTAGACAGAATTCACAACCACTCACGGCACAAAATGAAACCACGAACAGGAGCAAGTTCCTCAACAGAAAACCTACCAGGACCCTACAGTGAATCCCATGTTTCACGGCAACACGAGACTCAGTGATAAAGTCAGGAGGGGTGGTGGGGCAGATGCTCCTCACCTCATGCTGGGGCCCAGGCCCCTGGAGAACTCGCCCCAGCTTCTGCACAGCTGCAGGGACAGGACAGCACCATTCTTCCCAATTCATAAAAATCTAATGCTGCTTCAACCAAAATTTCAAAAGGATTTTTCACCAAACCTATAAAGCTCACTCTAAAGCTTATTTAATTAAAAAAAAAACTGAATACATAAAAATAGTATAAACGTTTTTTAAAAAGAAACAGCAATAATGCCCAGGTGCAGAGGCTCACGCCTGTAATCCCAACACTGTGGGAGGCTGAGGCAGGTGGATTGCCTGAGCTCAGCAGTTTGAAACCAGCCTGAGCAACAGCAAGATCCCATCTCTAAAAATAGCTGGGAGTCGTGGTGAGAGCCTGTAGGAAGGCTGGGGCAAGAGGGTCACTTGAGCCCAAGAGACTGATGTTGCTGTGAGCTGTGATGACATCATGGCACTCCAGCCTGGGTGACAAAGCAGAAAAAAAAGAAAAGAAAAAGCAACAAGAAAGGAGGACTACTGATACCACATGAAAGCAAATCATAAAACCACAAAAATGCAGACAGCAAAGGGCAGGCGGATGCTCAGGGACACAGTGCATGTGACAAGCTGCACCTGATGAAGACGGCCATCCTCTCGGGGGAAACACTGGCTTCCTCTCTCACAATAGTCCTAAAAACCAATTATGTGGAAATTCAATACTACAAATATAAGTAAAGAGGACTCAAAATACGCAATACAGGAGGAGCCACCCAGTTCCACTAGAAACCCAGGGAAAGAAAACTACAGCAATAAGATGCAAATTTAAAAACATTTGATAAGGTGACTGCTAGCATCTGGGGAGTGTCCGGGCAGGTGTGAACCGGCCAGCTGTCTGAGACGTCTGGGGACAGGGATGTGAAGACACATGTGTGCTTTCAGCCAGCTGCGCCCTCCCATCCCCCAAGGCAGGGGGACCCACAGCCCTGAGCTGGACACAGGAAAGTGGTGGACAAGGCAGAGCAGGGCCGCTGGAGACAGCAAGAGGGAGGGACAGCCTCAGATGCTTGGGACCTTGTCCCCTCTATACAGACAACAGGAAGACAGACACACAGGTACTGACACGAGAAAGGTTCGACACATTTTGAGGGGAAAAAAGCAAACCGAGGGAAAAAAATTCACAAACACACAAAAAGTAGGAAGATCCACAAGGTCACAGATAAAAACAAGACTCATATTACTTACAAGACTCATATTACTTAATTTTTTAAAAAATCAGTTGTACTTTTACATGCTAGCAGAGAACTAGAAAAAAGTCCAATTACAATGGCATAAGAAACTATAAAATACTTCACAATAAGCTTATTTTAAAACCACACAACACTGGTGACAAAAATTAAACAGGGAGACATACCATGTTCATGGACTTGAACACTGTCAATTAGTTTGTCCTGAAACTAATTCATAGGTTCAAAGCAACCTCAACCATAACCCCACTAAGTTTTTATTGTTGTTCTTAAAGAAAACTGACAGGTTAACAGTAAAATTCAGGTGTAAATGTCAAAGACCTGGAATATCCCAAACCAACTTAAGACAAAAGAACCAAGATAAAGAACATGTACTATCCAACTTCTAGGCTTACTTTACAGCTATGGTAATAAGACAGCAGGTGCTTGACAATCTGTTCAGTGGCACAGAAGGGAGCCCAGATACAGACCCATACTGAGGAGGCCATCTGGATTGTAAAAGGCATCAAACAGTCAAATGAGAAAGAAAAGTCTCCATAACAAATGGTGTTCCAACAACTAAGTTAGACAATAAAAAAGACCTCTAACCATAGCTCACATCACAGACTAACATTAACTTGAGATGGATCAAAAACCTAAATATAAAAACTAAAAATACATACGAAGTGTTTAAAAGAAAGCATTGGAAAATATCTTCATGACTTGGGATTTAGCAAAGCTTTTTTACACAATAACCACGTAAGAAGAAAACACATAAATTAGACTTCTTGGAATCAAACTTCAGTTCACCAAAAATAAATTCTTAAGAAAATGAATAGGCAAGTCACAGTCTGGGAGAAAATATTTGTAAAACACAAATCTGACCAAGGACCAGTTCCAGGATATATAAAGAATTCTTAGGCTCGGCGCTGTGGCTCAATGGGCTAAGGCGCCAGCCACATACACCTGAGCGGGCAGGTTCGAATCCAACCCGGGCCCGCCAAACAACAGTGACGGCTACAACCAAAAAATGGCCGGGCGTTGTGGCAGGTGCCTGTGGTCCCAGCTACTTGGGAGGCTGAAGCAAGAGAATCGCCTAAGCCCAGGAGTTGGAGGTTGCTGTGAGCTGTGATGCCACAGCACTCTATCCAGGGTGACAGCTTGAGGCTCTGTCTCAAAAAAAAAAAAGAATTCTTAGAGGGCACTAATAAAAACACAAACAGCTTCATGGAGAATGAATTTCACTGAAGACGCAGCTCCACTGGGTATTAAGAAGGGATGCTCTTGCTGTGGCAATGGAGATCACCAGCACCATCAGCCTCCACGTCACTGTCACCAGACGGCCAAGACTGAAGAGACACGCCGACCACATGCTGCAGAGCGACGCGGCAGTGGCATTCTCACACACTGTTGGTGGGAGTGTAAATGTACAACCACTTTAGAAAAATGTCTGGCAGTTGCTTATAAAACCAAACATACACCTACCCTATGACCCAGCGTTCCATTCCTGAGTATTTACCCACGAGAAATGAAAACATGTCCACAAAAAGACTTGTAAAGAATGTTCATAGCAGCCTTATTCATAGTAGCTAAAAATGGAAAAACACCCAGGTGTCCATCACTAGGAAAACGAGCAAGAGTATATTCATACAATGAAATGCTTCTTAGCAATAAAAAGGCACGGATTGCCACATGCAGTCTGGATGGGTTTAAAAAAACATTATTCGCAAAAGCAGCCAGACAAAAAAAGAATGCATCCCAGATGATTCTACTTGTATGAAGTCTAGAGCAAAAAAGCCTCAGCTACAGATGAGGACGAGGCTACTAGGGAGGTGCCTGTGAGCCAAGCCATCCTCTGTACCCAGGGCTCATGGGGCAGGAGCTGCATTGTGTAGGACCAGGCCTGCGTGAGTGTGGCTAATCCTCCAACAGCTCCGAGTGCAGGACGCAGAGTTATGTGCAGGAAAGTGTACTGCTGCCAGCAACTCCCTCTGCAAAGTGTGAGAAAACACAGCTTGTGGACAAAGGCACAGACAGGAACTGATGGGTGAGCAGCTACATGGTGAAGATGAGAGAATCTACTTGGTAGACACAGGGTGTTCACCGGTTCTTCTCACTTTCCCAAATAAAATATTTAGATGTGGACGCAGCTACAGCTATGCTCAGAGACAAACTTTCAGCCTTTCATTCCTAACAAAACACATGAAGTACATAAGCTAAGTAACTCGAACAAACCTGAAGAAAGCTCAACAGGAAATAAGAAACTAGTAATTTAGAAAATAAAACAGAATTAATTATCCAGGCGCAGTGGCTCAGGCCTGTAATCCCAGCACTATGGGAGGCTGAGGCTGGAGGAATGCTTGAGCTCAGGAGTTCAAGGCTTGTCTGAACAAGAGTGAGACCCCGACTCAAGAAAAAAAAAATGGAAAAACCCAGCCGGGCGCAGTAGTGAGCACCAGTAATCCCAGTGGCCATGGAGGTTGAGGCAGCAGGATGCCCACAGCAGAAGTCTGAGGTTGCAGTGAGCTACGACGCCACTGTACTCTGCTCAGGGCATAGGGTAGAACTCTGCCTTGACAAAAAAAAAAAAACAATTAATGAATGAGAGGGACAAAACTCCTTAACTCATATAATCAGAAATGAACAGCTCAGGGCCCAATATCTCAGTGGTTAGGGTGCTGGGTATGTATACCGAGGCCGGTGGGTTTGAACACAGCCCGGGCCTGCAAAAAAACAATGACAACTACAACAAAAAATAGCCAGGCATTGTGGCAGGTGCCTGTAGTCCCAGCCTCTTTGGGAGACTGAGGCAAGCGAATCACTTAAGCCCAAGAATTTGAGGTTGCTGTGAGCTGTGATGCCACAGCACTCTACTGAGGGTGACATGATAAGGACTCTGTCTCAAAAAAAAAAAAGGGGGGGGGAATGACAGAGTGCTAAACAAAAGATAAGACATACGTGAGTAAACAGCAGACAGCCCTTGGCTAACAAAGGTTGAGAACTGATCAAATTCAATTATTTTACGGGGAAAAACAAATGGCTAAAATTGACTCAAGTAGCTAAAAAAAAAAAAGACCAGCACAATGAACAAAAATTCATGGGTCATCAAAGAATTTTAAGTACTAACCTCTCAAAAACACACAACTTTTTAAAAACCTTCAAGGAAAAAATAATGCAAATAATAATACCTTAATAAGTGAGCATGTAAAAAAGAAAATATTCTATGTTAATTTTATAAAGCCAGCAGAATCACACCAAAAAAAATAACAGTAAGAAAAAAATTTTCAGAACAATCTTGACAAGAAAATCTTTACGAAAATATCAGCAAATAGGGCAGTGCCTATGGCTCAAAGGAGTAGGGTGCCGGCCCCATATACCAGAGGTGGCAGGTTCAAACCCGGTCCCAGCCAAAAACTGCAAAAAATAATAATAATAATAATAAGCAAATACTCTGCATGATTGAAAAATGACTACAGGGGGCAGCGCTAGTGGCTCAAAGGAGTAGGGCGATGGCCCCATATGCCAGAGGTGGTGAGTTCAAACCCAGCCCCGGCCAAAAACCACAAAAGAAAAGAAAAGAAAAATGACTACAGGTTCCAAAACCAAAGGTGAGAGAAAAGCAGGAAGTGCTGGAAAAGCATGACTCCCAGAGGGCGACCTGGACAGAAGGTCCATGGCCCACGAGGGGAATGGGACCCCAGACCCCCAGCACACCGAGCACACCGCGCAGACACCAGCTGTCACAGGAAGTCGAGACCTGAAGGACACCCTGATGCGAGAGAGGTTCACAGGACCAAATGGCACAAGCAGGGGCTCCGTGTGCAGGACCTCGCCATGGGAATGGACACCAGGTCCTGTTTACAAACAAGGAGGCTCTGCAGGGCCGCATGGTGGGCTGGTCAGCCACCCAGCACACACCAGCCCAGTCCCCGCTGTCAAGTCCCCATGGACACCCTTTGTGCCTCAGTTGCCCTCCGGCCCTGCAGCAGCCTTCCAGGGATCCCCAAGGCACTTACTCCCAGCCCAACAGGGTGTGTCCCAGGGAAGAAGCCCCGAGACCAAGCACGGACTTACTCTGCAGCCACCGCTCCCGCCTCAGCCTCAGTTTCTCCTTCTTGGGCAGAATAGCCTTGGCCTCCACACCTGAGGACAGAGAACACGCAGGTAAGCACAAGGTATCCAGGTGGTATTTCTGCTTAAAATACCAAGAAAAAGGCCTGGAGTCTCCAAACACACAGGCCATGCTGGGCAGTGCCACACACATGGGACCACTGTAGCTGCAGCAGTTGGTCCGTGACAGAGTGAAGGGGGTGCTGGGGGCACTGGCAGTGTGTGCTAATACATCGGGAGGGCATGACACATCCCTCCTAGTGCTGGTCCTGGGCTGCCCTGGAAAGCGCAGGCAAATAATTCACACCCCAGTCTGGATGACCTCCAGGACAGTGTAACCATACCAGTAATGTCACCCGCCTCATGAAGGGGAACACAAAATGAGTAGAGGCCAGCAGACAGGCGGCTCTCCCAAGAGGTGTCCCTGAGGACCTGGCATTCTGCAAGTACAGGCGCCAAGTCAGGCCTGTCAACATGACCCTCTGCAATGCTTGAGGACAAGTGCACGGGGACCCTATGTTGTGCCCAGCTCAAGGGATCCCCCACATAAATCACCGAGAGACTAAATCCGATGCAAAAGCAAGAGGTTTATTTACAAGCCCGGGCTTAGGGGCCTCTCACACCTGGCGCAGCAGGAAAACGGAGAAGCCTGAGGCCTCGAAAAGGAGGGGTTTTTTAAGGGTACAGAAAGGAAAAAGGGAGGGGGTGTGGGGTGAGCTGATAGAGGTCTAGGGGACTGAGTAATACTTGTCCTTGGCTGGTCTGGGAAGGAGCTGCTATCACTTGGGGCAGACACAAGGACAAGGGGTGGAGGAGGGAGTGAGTTACTTAACGCTCTCGGTATGTAACTACATAATGAAGGCTGAGGAATAAGACGGAGTTAGTTTTAATAAAATGGACCCAATTATAGCACAAGAATACAGGGAAA
>CAUYON010013455.1:0-22213 GCA_963573935.1 Arctocebus calabarensis
GTTCAAGTGAAGGCTACAACCCATTTATTGCACAGGAAGAAGGGGAAAGGGGAGAGGGAGGGAAGGGGAGGGAGAGGGTGGGGGGAGATGGGACAAAGGGTGAGATCACATGTGTGGTGCATATTTGAAGGGTCACGAGAAAACTTCTAAACAAAGATCAAGAAAGTTTTCATATAGTAAACGAGAAAATATCATGAATGGTATGTCAATCAGGTTGATAAAATATCTCAGATTGCATGTGAAGCCCCCACACTGTACCCCATGGTTGAACTAATGTACACAACTATGATTCAATTAAAAAAAAAAGATTAAAAACCTTAAAATATTAAAAAAAAAATCTATCAAGAAGGAAGACATATTTTCCTATCTAAAAGTCACCAGTTGAAGAAGATCTTTAGCATGTAGATCGAAGGAGTGAGGTACAATCTGATATCCAGGCCGCAGTCCAGTGTGGGGAAAGGGGAAAAGTCATCTTTGTCCGGAGGTCCCTAAAGGGAGAAGGGCCAGGGCATACAAGTCAATGTCACCTCCATAATCTAGACTAGTGTGAACTAACATAAAATCTTGGGGCTCTCCCCTCAAGTAGCTGACTAAATTCCTTTCTTGGCCAAGGGGATCCCCTAAAACTGAGTTGCTAGCTGGGAGAAAGGAGATTGGATATGTCTCATCACATCTCCCTCCCTCCTTAGAGATGTCCTTTGCAGCTCATTAACATAGTCCTAAGTCTATGCAAAACATACCTGCAGGTCTTTAATATACAAACCACTTGTGTCTGGGCATATGTCTGGTAGTTTATCTCTGATTAACAGACCCTTATCTTACCTCGGCATTCCATCTTGGTGACTTCTGATCTATCAGAGACTAACTCTTTCAGCCAATTGTCAAATGCAGACTCTTCAAACCCCCATATAACCTATAAGCCCCCACTTTGGGATATCCTGCCTTTCGGGTCAAACCAATCTAGGCCTTCCACATATTGATTTATGACTTTACCTGTAATTCTTCTCTCTCTGAAATGCATAAAATCAAACCAGAACCCCACCACAAGGAATCCACTTGCTCAAGGTTTCTTGGGTGTGGCTCCAGGTCTAGATCCTCAAATTTGGCTCACAAGACACCTCTTTAAATTATTTTACAGAGTACTGGCTTCTTTCCTTTGACATTAGCTAGCTTGGGTGATTTTTAGACATCAGCCAGTGGTGCAATGTAGGAAACTAAAAATTAAAGCATTGTATCATTCCAAGATTTCCTTTTTTTCAGATCTTGGAAACTCTCAGTTCTCTAGTGGCCCTTTTGTTGGAAAGTCCCTGTACCTGGGAAAACCTGGTAGTGATTAGGCTGACCTATCACCAGCGTGCAGCTCTCAAGGATATGTAGTCATTTATTTTTGTATAAACAACATTCACTGGTTTATGTTTTTTGTATGTTCTTATATTAAACCATGAATGCCTTGGTGACTAGATGAGGACATAGTTCATCCTAACCAAGAATCATTTAGAATCCATAATGGCTTAAGGATAGGTGTTTTTCTTAAGGAGAGCCTTTGCTTAAGTCCAAAAATGAAGAACATATAGATTTATTAAAAACATGCTCCAACTATCTGTTTATGCTTCCATTTAATCACACACCACTGGCACAGGAAAGGAAGAAGATGAGGGGGCAAGTTGATTTCTGCATGCGTGTGGCTGTTCCCTTTGATGAGTCCTCTCAGGGGACTTTAGAATGGAAAGTACTTTGGGGGGAACCACCAGGGCGATGGCAGGTGAAATTAGTAGTTGGAACAGGTTACTAGCACTTCTGGGGACCTGAGGTGCCCTTTGCTTGAATTCCCTCAGAACACAGAGGTTCAAAGAATATCCTAAATCCATGTGGAGGTTCAGGAGGCAACCGGAAAGGCACGGATGTGGATGGAGAATGTGAGCTGATGGTGGATCAAAAGTGTTGGACAACTGAAGGGCAAGCAGCCGCTGAGTACTGCAGAGAGACGACCAGTAACTCTCAGGTCCAGGGGAGAAAAGCAATCACTGTATCCGCAGAAGATTATTGATGTCTGCCTTCAGCAAAATGGGCAAAGACACCTGCCAGCCTCTTATAAATTAGATGATTGGATATTCAGACTAAGCCCCAAGGTCCTCCTATTTCTCTAGGGCATAGTTTCCCCTTTCTATGTAACTAGGCTAAGTTGTAAGATAGTGTCATTTGTTAATCAATCTCCGTAAGTTTCAAGATTTCTCTTTTTAAAATTTTTTTAAGACACACAGTCCTGCTATGTATCCCAGGCTAGACTTGGACTCCTGGGCTCTAGCATCTTCCCTCCTCAGCCTGGGGCTGCAGGTGTATTGTACTGTACCCAACCTGTTTCAAGATTTCTTGTCCTGTATCTGAGAAATTGTCATGAAAGAATTTCAGGAGATATTTTTTCAAACCAGTTGTCTTGGAATATTCTAGGAAGATTACAGAGCTACAGGTGCTACAGACAGAAGCACTTTTAATTCCTCCTGTATCCTTTTAGCAACCAGGTTCTCAGGTATGGAAGGAAAAATGGATTTTCTCTTTGGCACCTCCCAATTCTCTTCTCCTCAACCTTCTTCAGAAAATAGGACAGTGGGTAGTGCATGTGGCTCAAGGAATAGGACGCCAGTCCCATATACCGGAGGTGGCAGGTTCAAACCTGGCCCCTGCCAAAAAAAAAAAAAAAGAAAATAGGACAGAAACATCTTAGCTGGACCACCTGCCTGCTTCATCCAGTGTTTCTCAACACTTATTGGCAACCAATTATATACCAAGCACGGTGCTAGGTGCTTAAGAGAACAAAACAGTTTCTGTCAGGAATTGCCTTAATTTTTTTATTTTTTTCTTTTACACATTCACTTTGGATCCATTTCTGAAACTCAACCTTCCAGTTCCCCCTGCTTCCCTCTCTAACTTATTTTAACCTTTTATGTAGTGAGAATTGGTATACCCGTAGGTAGCTACAGAGCCTGCAAAGTCAAAGGGCTTTTGTAACCTCTTCATGTCTAATATACTTCTTTTTACACATCTAAGGATCGAAGAAATGATTGATCACAAAAAGGATTGGAAAGTCAAGTGTACCACAGTCCTAATGCTTTTCTTCTCTATTTGCAATAACAATAATTACGGTAACTGGCATATGTCTCATGCATTGTTATGCTGGCAGCAAAGCATTTTCCATGTTGCTTGGCTGAATTCTCTCAATATTTTAAGGTAGATTATTTTATACCCATTTTACAGATTAGGAAACTGAGACCCCAAACCATCCTATTGGTCAAGGTAGGGTCATGGTGTGAACTCTTGGTTTTATGACTATATTATAAAGTGTGACTTTTTCAATTTGCCACACTGCCCAGGTAACGCAGAGTAGTTATGGCAATAATCCAACAGTGTTTTTACGTATAACCCACGGTGCCACAGAAATAAAATGTTCAAATGTTTGTGGATTAACAATGTACCAGGAATTGTGTGTACTTAATAGATCACATTCCTTTTGAGGACCCCAGAAATGCTGGAGTCCCCTTTATCCCACCTGCAGAGACTGGTTTTTGTCTCACTCGTGAACTGGCTTGGCTGGCTCGGGGTGCTGTGTTATTAGGTAAATCATTTCTCTTCAACTTGATTTACTCATCTACACAGCTGGGAGGTGGCATGAGCTGGTGGGTCCTAACAGTTCCCCCTTGTGTCTTGTGATGAAGGCTATCTTCTGTTGAAACCTCCTGAAGTTCAAAACTTGAACTTTGCCCAGCAGTAAAGACAGCAAAGCCCAACAGACAAACCCTGGTCTAGGCTTTGCGGTCTGAGTTCCCCTCCTGACAGTGTGACCTTGAATGAGTCACTCTTCATCCTGGGCCTCTGCTCCCTCCTGGGTCAAATGAGAAGATGAGAGGTGTTGCAGTTCCTTTTTTTTTAGACAGAGTCTCACTATGTTGCCCTCAGTAGAGTGCTGTGGCGTCACAGCTCACAGCAACCGCAAACTCTTGTACTTAAGTGATTCTCTTGCTACAGCCTCCCAAGTAACTGGGACTACAGGCGCTCGCTACAATGCCCAGATATTTTTTGGCTGTAGTGGTCATTGTTGTTTGGTAGACCTGGGCTAGATTTGAACCTGCCAGCTCAGGTGTATGTGACTGGGGCCCTAACTGCTGAGCTACAGGCACCGAGCCAGGTGTTGCAGTCCTAACACTCAATTTCATACCTCACTTCCACATGTGGCACAGAGAAGCTACACCCTCCTTTTCCCAAAACAATTTTAATCTAGTTGGCACCTTCCACAGAGAGCAGGTGCCCTCCATGAGGCTTCTGATTGTTCCTGCTTTACTTAAACCATTAACCTCATGGTATTATTCTGGGGGGCATCAGGTTATAACAAGGACATAAAAATTATGAGCTGTATTTGTCATTGACTTCATGCCTTTAATAGCCCCACTGTCTCCTTAAGCAGATGGGAAATAATCTTATGGCTGAAGCTTGGGGAAAGGAAATGCTTGGAGGGCCTTCTACACAAACCAAAGAGAGAGCAAGGCCTGCCCCAGCAGGCAAGAGGCTGGTGTGATAATAAAGTATGGTGGCAAAATGAAACATTAAAACACCCTATAAAAACCTAAGTGCTTCATCACCACCACTAATGAAAATATATGATTGCCTAATAAAATGCTCCACACAGGCCACTGGCCATGGGTCTGCATTTATTAACATCTGTTACTACTGCAATCTCCGTCCTAGGAAGGGTGACCTTCCACCCCAGATGGCCCATGGCCTGGGAAATTCAGGAGGGGACAACTGTTTGGTTAGTGGGTCTCACAGGAGAATCCAGCTGATCTGGGACCTCAGCAACACCTGTGCTTCTTTAAGCAATAGAGTCAAGGGCAGTGTTTTTTGAGTGAACCAGAAGAATCAAACAGCAGGTTCAATCTGTCTCCAGTGTGCCTCCCCCACTGGGGCTTTACCAGATGTGTCATCAACACAGGAGACAAAACCTGACGGTGTTGTGTATTCTCAGAATTCAAAACAGACTTTTGAGCATACATGAAAGGAAGAATTGAATTGTTTCATTCTTCTTGTCTGTTTCTCTTTGATGAGTGTTTCATCCTTTGTTCAAAAGAAAAGTCACCAAGATCATCTAAAATTTGAAATTCCTGGGACAGTTGGCCGCCAGTCACTGTGAATGAAGCGTCATGCTAAAATGCATACCCGGATGGCATTTGCACAGTGCTTCATCATTCACAAGACTTCTGCAACTTGAGCAAATCAGCTGTCACCTCTGACACGTGTATGATCTCATTCGATTCTAAAATAAACCTGGTGAGGTTGGTAATATAATTATGGTCAAATTTGCTGATGAGATTTAGAATGGTCAGTCCAATTATCTGGAGTCTCATAGCTTGTAAGTTTCAAACCTGGTTCCCAAGACAATGATCTCAGAGGCCTTGATCTCATGTTGCAGCACCATAGAGTGAAAAGAAGCCATCACACTCCAAGACAGCCTTCATCCTAAGCGTGGCTACCACCACCCAAACTTAAGGAGGCTCATGTTGCAGCCACGTCAAATGCTTTTCCAGAAACAATAGGATTCGTGTGGTGGCCATGGGGATCGTAAAGGAGCCCAATGATGCTCCACTGGGGAAGGGAAGGGACCACACAATATGAGTGGAACCTCCTTCTCCAGAATAGCTCCAGGTGGTCCTAGCTGTGACCCATAAACAGTCATCATTTTGGGTCTCAGGATGTTTTCTCCCATGTTACCAAAATGGGCTTTTGTAAAATAAGAGAGTATGGGATTAGATGCCTTCCAGTTTTTCTTTGCCCCCAGGACTTCATGCCTCTACTTCACAATTCTGCCTCAGGTGGTGTTAGGGCAGGGCAACAGCATTTAGACTTAGATTAAAGTGGAAAAGGAAGGTACAGGCATTAAACAATACATATTTAGCAGAAAATGTTTAGCTATTACCTCATTTAGTCATCAAGCCATCCTCCAAAGTAAATAATATTGTCACTATTTTATAGACCCAAAATTTGAGTCTAATACAAGTTAAGGAATTTGCTTAGTCTACCCAATGGAAGGTAGAAGGGTTGACTTTCACCTTGGGGCTATCCAACGCCTGCACATTTTCCGTTGCATCACGCTGGCTGCTGACAACTGCTTCCACCTTGAATTTCCTTGTCTCTGTCAGGAAGACCCTTGGACCTTAAACCCTATTATCTAACTTATGAATCTCTCTTCTCATAACTTGCCTCCCAGCAAAGGCACTTTATTACTGACTATATTCTCAAATGCATTTTTCTTTTCTAGCCACTACAATTTTCACAAGCAGAGGGGCGTTGTTAACTCGAGTTTTCCTCGCTGGACTTGATGTTGGCTGATTGCATTCCCCTGACACGTGCTCCTCCTGCTGTGCTGCTGGGATAGTCCCCTGTCATTTCCACATCCCGAGCTAGCAGGGTGTGTGGCCAGGCAGCATCTTTTTTCTACTCCAGAAAGAATAGGATAGAACTAGTTTGTGGAGGAAAATAAGAGGCTCATTTAATGAACAATCAGATCAGGATTTTCTTACAAGAGAAAAGGGGAACATTTACCAACATGAATTCCTCCCAGTTATCTCTCCATCCCTCCCATCTTCCCATGTCTTTCTTTTTTGAGTGAATATGATTTGGAAAGCACAGTTTTAAACTCGAGAGAGAGGTGTATAAATATTGGAAGAATTGTTAATGACGCACAAAAGGCCCACTCTTCAAGAATTCATTTTATGAGTTTAGATATGGTATCGCAAGATAAGACAGCGTGGAGTGTCTTTCAGCTACGTGTTGGAAAACATTGCATTGGCTTATCTGAAATTTTTGTAACAGCTCGGCCAATCTTCTAACAGGTTAGGATGGAGAGCACAGGTCTCACTTATGGCTTGCTTGGAGAAAGAGGCCCTTGAGCACGGGAGAGGCCCAAGGAAAAGAGCAGGCTGGGAGGGAGAGCTCTGGCAGAAACAGAGAGCCTGACCTGGGAGCAGAGAAGACTTTGGGGATTGGAGGAGAGAGAATTTAGAGAACTCAGGGGAACGTTGAACACATAGCTAAAGTGAGCAGTGATAAAAAGGCATGCCATTTTGAAAGTAAAAGCTTCTCCTTTCTCAATGTGATATGGCACGAACCCAACCAAGAATAGTATTCATGTCTAGAACCAGGAGAAAATCAGGCAGCATGACCCAGGTTGGAGCAGAGGGTGTTTGCAGAAGGCCACGCACAGGGGGAAGATGTGGAGCCCATAGTTGAACCTCACCTTTGCTTTCCACCTTTGCTGAACTTGTGGCAAATGACAAATTCTCTAAGGATTGGTTTTCTTATCTGCAAAATGGGGAGAATATCACCTACTCTATGTGACTAGAGTAGGTAGTATCCCTACCTCTCCCTAAAAGTATGAAGGGAGATACTACCCTTACAACACTATACCCAACACCCAGCTCACAATGAGCACTTAGTTATTATTAAGATCACAACCCAGTTTTGTTTTTTAAACAATGTCATACTATGGAATTTATAGACTATGTAGGGCTTTTGTTTCTTTTTCTGAAACTTTCTTTGTCCCTCTCTCCATTTTGAAATGTACTCTCTTCCCTCATGGGAAAATGAGGGAGAAAATAAGGGAAAGGGGCTGTGATCCAAACTTTGAGAAGGAGTCTTGACCCACAGGTATACCTGGGTCATTACGAAAGTTTTAAGACACACAAAAAACAAGAAACCTAAAATCCACGCTGACAGAAATGAATGAAGCTCTTCCAGCAACTTGGATAAGCTGGGGCAACTTGAAACTTGCATGGGTGCTTCAGAAAGAACACTGTTGACATTGTTTCTTGGAAGTGAAATAATGGACCATGACACCGTCTGTCTCAAAACTTTTGTGACCCACACATAACGACTGAGAGACACAAAGATGTGGGAATCACCTCTTAGAGTAGTGACACAGCCTAAGAGACTTGAGGCCCTGTGGTCTTGTGTGTGTAGGGCTGCACCCAACTGCCAGGTAGTCAAGAGTTAGAGCTCAGGATCCAGCCTTCATTCTGGTCCTATTAATGGCTTGTTGCGTAGATTACTAGGGTGGCTTAAGGATGTCCTAGGACACAAAGGAAGTCTCTTGATCACTGCGAATCCAGCAGTCTTATCAAGGGGAGAATGCTTTCTAGAGTCATGGCTTCAGAGCGTGGTATCTGCTTATGGGGTAATAAGTAGGAAGTGGTGGGAGGCAGCCTTGAGCTTCGGAAACACATCCAGAAGTGACCGCTCTAGACAGGGATGGTCTGTGCAATCGCCTTCATCTGTCAGCAAATCGGTTCTCTAGGCATGCATTCTTTGGAGGCATTGACACACTGCCCACCATATGAGTCATTGATTTAAGCACTTTACCACTTTTTGTGTAAACCGTATCCTTTCTGGCTCAACCCCTAACCAGAGTGTGGGGGCTTAGAAAAAAAGAAAAGAACCAGGAAGATGTCGTGGCTCTGCTCTAAGACCGACTGCACACGTACAGGGAAATTTCAGAGGGCCATTCATTCAACCCACATTGACTGAGACCTGTTCTGGCCGAGCATCCAAATCAGCACTGTAAGAAAAACAAAGATGAATAAAACATATTCTCTGTCCTTGAGGATCTCACAGTCCAGTGGGTAATGCAAACAAATAAGGAAATAAGAATAACGCAAAGTGATACATTTTGAAATAGAATAGTACGGAATGTGCTCTGGGAGAAGTTATAACAGCCAGGCAAGATGCGTGGGAAGACAGGACTCTAGTTTGGTGCTTGGTGACTGAGAAGCCAGGATCAGAAGGTGATGCGAGGGTCAGCTGGGGGGAGACCTTGGGTTCTAATTGTGGGGGAGGGGAGGACAAGGAGATTGTGGGGGAGGGGAGGACAAGGAGTGGGAATAGAGGTGGGTATTCAGGGGTCATTGAGTGAGCCCTGGGTTTTTTAAACATACTTGGGAGGTTTCATTTTGTTTTATGTACATAAGGATCAGCCGTTTAACATCACAAACCCCAGAGAAGCTAAGTCACTTTGAACCATCCAGCAATAGACCACCAGAACCCAAATGGCAGCAGTCAGAGGTCCTGGGACTGCATCTCAGAGCTCTCAGCAGCTAGCAGCAGCCGTGCAGAGGCAGAACACAGGTTGTAAATTCACCAGGTCTGGGCTCGGCACTGCCCTGATTTCTGTCACATTGTGTCTGCCTGTCAAATATTCTGCTTCTACTTAATAAATGCTTACTGCAATTGTGAATAATGGCATCTAAACAAAATTCCTGCAGTTACGCGTAGCTGTTTCACCAATTGTTTTCTCCTTCTTACCTAAACCCTAATCTATTCTCTGCCAAGCAAGAGGTCAATTAAAATGTAGAACTCTGGGGCAACAGGGAGGGAATTTTATGTCCTTGCATGGAGGGGCAAAGGATAGACCAAGGTGAGAAGCAGTGACACAGCATTCCTGGCAAGGCAGACAAGGTCCATGCATAATGTGGTCCTCTGAGATCCCCTGCTTTTTTTCTCTCAGTTTTAGATCTGGCCCTGTTGGGTGGGACAGCTGTGTTTTCTTACTAGGAAATGAGAGCGTGTTTCCACAGGCAAAATGATTTCTTACTTTCATCTCTCTGATAGCCTTCATGTAACCAACACTCATTAAGTGAGGCTCTGATTATATGCCTCAGGCAAATGAATTGGACTTCAGATTTCAATAGCAATGAAAATGCAGACAATTATCCAGAATTGACAATTTGAAAAATATACATCCCTGTTCTGTTAAAGAAAAAATATTCAGTGATCCATAAGGTGCAGTAAGGAAGCCTTTATTCATGACCATCAAAACAGGTGTGCTCACTACAGTGGGGTCTTGCTGGGGGGGAGAGGCAAGTGGGAATTTATAGCCAAGGAGGACTGGGAGGAAACATTGAGGGTTAAGAGAGATTCTGGCTAAACTGATCTAACAAAAGTCTTGCTAAAGACAGGCTAGGGTGATCAGACCTCCCCTGAGAGATGGTGGAGGGTGTGGAAACTGATCAGATAGATAGAATAGTCAAGTATCAAGGAGGGGGTGTTTCTGTCTAAACTGACTTAGCAGAATTTCTTGGATAAAACTGGATTTTATAAGGGAGTACACAGATGGGCTGAGGAGAAAGGTTAGAAGCCTGACCGAAGTTTGGCCACACAAAGAACATTTGTCAACCCTACGGATAGTTTTTTTTTTTTTTTAACTGTTCAGGAAGTGCATCCATACTGGTTTGGGAAATGCTGACAAAGAAAACCGCGGAGCCCTGGCCGATCCATGTAATTGACCCAACTGTCTTTATCCACAGAAAGAGAGGGTGGTTATTAAGTTCTATCTCAGAGCCCAGAACAGAACTCTGCTCATATTTGGGGCCTAACAAATGCTAAGATGGCACTGCTTTCTTACCAAAATCCCGAAGAATGAGTCTTTCTTGCTTAAATCAGCCACCCCCAATAGCTATTTTATTGACATAGAACCATCTTAGCAATAAATTTACAGAAATCCTGCTAAGTTTGAGAAACTATGATACTAAAACATTAATACTAAAAGAATAGATAGTTCTTACCTTTTAGGATCTTACAAACTACTCAGAAAAGTTAGGCATAGAGATAGGAAATAGTAAATAAAAATAAACTTAATAAACAAGTTATTTATGTCATATAATTGACAAGGGGATGGACTGAGATTCTAAATATGGAGAAGTTTCTTGGCCAGTTTGGGTGGTTCTGATAATAGTGGCTTAAATGATGCTATTGTGAGGCACGCTAACAAAATGCTGGATATTTGGTACCTGCAAATAGTCATATTTCATTTTACCCTCACATGACCCAAAGAACACTCCTTTTTTCCCCTTCCCTTCCCTTTTCTTTTCTTTTTTTTTTCTCCTTTTTTTACCCTTTCCCTTTCCCTCCCTTCCCTTCCCTTTTTTAAATTTTCTTTTCTGTTCTTGGCACTACATTCATAGGAAAACCACCCTCGACATTTAATCATCATCCAAAGGCCCCACCTCCAAATACCACCACATCGAGCATTGGGCTTCAACATAAGACTCTTGGGGTGTGGGGAGACACAATATTTAGTCCCTAGCAGGGGACGTCAGAGTAGCCTAAGTAAGAAGGTGATAGGTGAGTGAAGTTTTGGAAGAGGTAGGGATGATGACCATTTGGTCTGGCAGAGGGCTCCCTGGTTAGAGGGATGCCCAAGTCAAAGTTTTAAGGAAGGCTCTGTAAGGGGGATAATGAAACCAGAGGAGGGGGAGGGCAGCAGCAGAAGAGGTGCCCAATGTGACTAGAAGCCCAGGGGTAGAGGGTTCTGCAGGCAAGCAGAGTGGTTTTCACTTTTACTCCAAGGAAAATGTAAATTTATAACAGGGCTTTGAACATAAAGAGTGGTATGACCTTTTAAGTTCTGAAAAGATTATAATGGTCATTGTGTCCAGTCCTAGGAGGTACAAGCAAAACAAGGGAGCTTGTTAGGAAGTATTGCAGTAATCCAGGCAAGAGGTGATGCTGGCCATTGGGACCAGAGGTCACCGGAGTAGAGGAGAAGTGGCCAGAGGATGGGTATATTTTGAAGATAGAGTATGGTAGGGTTTTGTTTCAGTCCATTTGGACTGTTATAACAAAATTCCTTAAACTGGGTAATTTACAAAAACACTAGACATTTATTGCTCACAGCCTGGAAGCTGAGAAGTCCAAGACCAGATATCCTCATATTTGGTGTCTGGCGAGGTCTCCCTTTGCTTTAATGATGCATCTTCTTCCTGCCTCCTTACCTAGCAGATGACCAGGGAGCTAATTCCATGCCTGAAGGTGAAGCCCTCATGATTTAATCACGTCCCAGGAGCCCTCAACTCTTCATACTATCACATTGGGTGTTAGGTTCCAACATATAAACTGGGGGCAAGGGAGGGACCCCAACATTCAGACCATAGCAGATTTCAAAGTGCAATAGATGTGTAATTTGAGAAGACTTCACTGAAGAGATGGAATTTAAGCTGGATCTTCAATAGGGTAAGATTAAGATTAGTAAAAAACAAACAAACAAAAAACCAGTGACGGCATATCAGATATTGGAAAAGGCACGGCACCAAAAAGTACAGCTAGTTTTTACAAGGCAATAGTTTGGCTGAAATCAAAGATTTAGGAAGACCAGTTACTAGAGATTGGTAGGTAGAAAAGGTAACCGAGGGATCCTTGTTGGATAAACCTTGGTCCCTGGATGATCCAGGACTATTTACCTAAATCTAAGAATCCTAGAAGCTGAACATCAGACCAATGCCACTTTTAGAAACAGTTATTTGCTACAGCAATGCTGGCAAGTGCTTGGTTGGCCTCTCCTGAGTACATCCAATGGACTAATTCATTAGTTCAAATAGCCCCTTCCTCTGGAGGGCAATTTTTGTTTTTGGAGGATCTCCCAGTATTGAACTGAATTTGCCTTCAGTGACTCCTAACCATTGGTTCTAGTTCATTTTTAGTCACTAGTTCATTTATGCAAGACACGTCTCTTAAGTGCCTATTAAGACCAAGTAAGGAAGAGCATTAACATGACATATTATATTTCTTCTTGCTACCACCATGAAGACTGTTTTACATTAATTATCTCCTTACATAATCATAGTAATCTTGTAATACTGAAGACCCTCAAACCAACTATTCCTCCTATGACAGAGTGTGGATAGATAGATAAATGTGTATACAGGGAGTCATGAAAGAACATAAAATTAGATCTTCCTACAAGAGGGTAGCTCTTTACTAAGGAACAGAAAAATAATTCAACATTTTTTTCCTTCTTTCTTCTGCTTCATTCACCTTTTGTGTGGTTTGGGAGGTGTTGGACCTAGAACAGAGAGTGGGAGTAATCTGCTCCCAGCTAACTCTGACACAGGCCTTAAAGGTGAGGAATGGATGTGTGGGCACACAGAGCAGATGTGTGGGTACACTGAGATTCATGTGTATCTCTGCACAGACTGCCAGGTAGCAGGGGATAGAGAAGTATTTCAGCAGAGACTTCGGGTAGGTGTGAAGAGTGGTCTCAAGAACCCAACAGGCAGGCTCTGGGGGGAAAGGCAGGAAGGCAGGAATTCAAAGCCATGCCAAGCTCAACAGTAGGTTCCATCATTCCCATTTTCTAGATGTGAGGCCATGGGCACAAAATAACTTCTGGCTACAGTATCTAAAGGTTTGCAAGGAGAATAAGGTTTTTTGATACATAGACATGATCAGGACAAAGAGAAAAGGATGGTTAAAGATGTAGAGGACAGTACCATATGGGGAATAAGTAAATATAGGATGTCCCCAAAGTCACCCCTTAAAGTCACCATACATAAATAAAATGGGAAATTGTTGCTAAATGTACCTTTATTTATAAAATATTTATAACAAAATTTTACAAAGAGGTGGCCAACATGTAGAGAATATTTTATAAATATTTTGTAAAATTTTGCAATGAATATATTATAAATGAAGGCACTTTTAGTTACAGTTTCTCGTTTTCTCTATTTATGAGAAAGAGTCAACTAATTTAGAGTTGACTTTTGGAACACCCTATAGTTCCCTTTGACTCAAGCACACAGGTCACAAAGAGAAGTCATATGAACGAAGCCTGGAAACTATTGCAAGGGCCAGATCACAAAGGTTCATGGATAACTTGGTGGTTTGGAACTTTGAGATCAGTGGTCCCCAACCTTTTTGGTACCAGGGACCAGTTTAATGGAAGACAATTTTTCTGTAGACTGGTGAGAGGTGGGTATTAGATTCTCATAAGGAATGTACAACCTACATCCTTTGTATGTGCTGTTAATAATAGGGTTCACATTCCTGTGAGAATCAAATGCCGCTGCTGATCTAACAGGGGGCATTGATGTGAGTGATGAGGAACGGCTGTAAATAGAGATGAAGCTTTGTGCTTGCCTGCCACTTACCTCCTGCTGTGCAGCCTGGTTCCTAACAGCCCCAGGCCCCAGGGAGTGGGGGGAGTGGGGACTGAAGCCATAGATAAAACAAGAATTATCAAAACTTTTGAACATTGAGAAACTTTGCAAAGCTATGAGAATCAACTCTGGGAATATCTTTAATCCCTTTGGACAGTAGAGACCCTAAAATGATTAAGAGAGTTGTTCTAGTCCTCTTTTATCCTAAAGGTTTGGCATCTCCATTCTTTTTAAAAAACTCTTGTCTTTAAGGTGTGGTTTCAACTTCTGTAGCATCCTGATCACCTCCCCTGGACATATGACAGGTCATTCATAAGCAGCTCATGCTTATTAAAATCTGTGGAAGATTTTAAGGTTGTTATTTTATTTAAACATTATAAAAGCTCTATAAGGGACATGTTATTTTAATCTACATTTTACAGATAGGAAATCTGAGATTTACAGAGAGGTTGTGTAAGTTGCCCAAGGCTACTGAGTGTCAGAGATAGAATCTAAATCCAGGGTGGCACCTGTGGCTCAGTGAGTAGGGTGCCGGCCCCATAATACTAAGGGTGGTGGGTTCAAACCTGGCTCTGGCCAAACTGCACCACCAACAACAAAAATAATAAATGAGGTGAAAGCTGTATTAATTAGTTTGATGTAAGCATTCCAAACTGTATTAAAAAAATCAACACATTGTACCCCACATATGCATAAATGTATTCATGATTTATGTGTATATGACTTAATAAAAGAAAAAAAAAAAAGAAAATCCAGACTTTCTACCTGTAGAGCCCAAATGACTCTGCTCCATCCTAGCCCCCACCCCCAAATAAAAAAAGAGGCCCAGTGGAACTCTAATCTAGACTCCAGACCACCAAACAACCCTTCCTTCTCTGGGCTTCAGTTTCCTTACCATTAAGTGAGGAGTTTGGACCAAAACATCTCAAAAGGCCAATTTTTTAGAAATGGGTTGGTGCCTGTAGTCCAATGGCTAGGGTGCCAGCCACATGCACTGGAGCTGGTGGGTTTGAATCCAGCCTGGGCCTACCAAACAACGACAACTACAATCAAAAATAGCCAGGCGTTGTGCAGGCACCTGTCGTCCCAGCTACTTGATAGGCTGAGGCAAGAGAATCACTTAAGCCCAAGAGTTTGCGGTTGCTGTGAGCTGTGACGTCATGGCACTCTACCGAGGGCAGCAAAGTGAGACTCTGTCTCAAGTAATAATAATAATAATGATAATTGCAATCTAATAGGGTCAAGCATAGCATGACTACATTCATTGAACTAAAACAGCTGAAGAACAATTGAGGAGCCAATTCTAAACCCCATTCATTCTTAGGATGACCCTAGGAATATCCTATCTATTCTCCAGTAGCTTATTCTGTATAAATCAGAGATAGGCAATAGATGCCACAGGATAATGTGTGCCACATGTTTAAAGTATTAGCTAAAATCTTGGACCCACATAGCACTTTTATTTTCATAATAATAGTAATAATTGTAATAATAGTGATAATAATAATAATTTATTGATGACTAGGAAGAAGGCAAAGGGAAATATGCTTCTCACTGGTGCAAAGGCAGAGAAATCCAATAACCTCTTTTACCTTTTAGCACTAAAAGCTCGAATTAAGATGATTGAGTACTGCACTATAAATATAAATATAAAAGGGTATGGAAATGTGAGAACATAATCCCAGACTTGCTGAAAGCCATGGAGTGTTCAGACTGATTGTGACGAGATGGGACTTGCAGGCGCCTCTAGAGATGGTCTGGCTCACTCTGGCTCACACTCAGATTGACCTCCATTACCTGCCAGGGTGAAATGGCCAGTTTGAGAAGCAAGGCAGGATGTCAAGGACCTTGCCATGGGGAGATCTCTCATTATTTTTACTTTAGCCTCTGCCATAGCCAGAATGGTCCCTTTCAGCCAGAGCACCCTGACCACAGAGTGACACAGCAGAGCTCCCAGCTCTGTTTCCTTTGTGCCTGGTCTATTCTCCCCCTGATTTACCAGCCTCCTGGCTCCTAGTTCTTACCTGCATCTGATTATGACAGCTTTAGCTCTTCCAGACTCTCAAATGATCTGCTTAGTTGGATTTTCTGTCCTTACTTCTTCAAACACCCCAACTCCATTGCTGTCTGATGCACGACCCTTTTGATCAGATATGTAGGATGTCAGTTGAATTGTCTGTGTGCTAAGCATTCTGCATAGACTCTGTGATTGAATTAGATTTGTTTCTATGGTCGAGATGTGTCATACTCCACCTTAAATGGAGGAAAGAGGGTCCAAACTAGGAGTAGTTTTATAGGCAAGAAAACTTCTTATCTGAGACCAAAGTGTGTTTGGGCTAAAAAGGGACTTTTAAGAGTTGTGTCTCAGAGAGAGTACTGAGATCAAAGATGGGAAAGTTATCTCAGATTTCTGGGCTAGATAGGCACAGAGCCAACAAAGGCTCTCAGAGAAATAAGAGGTGAAGGAAGGAACCCAAGCAGCTTGGAGATAGTATGGATGGATCAGAAAGCAGAAGGCCGTTGCCTGCAGCCATTGGCACTTGCAGCTGGAGACTTGGGCATAGATTCATTCATATTTGATGGCCTCCTTAATTCAGTTGCTGAGATATAGGGTTCTGAGTCAAAAAGATGGATTCGTATTCTAGCTCTGCGAGCTGTTAGCTATGCCATGATTGCTCTGGAATTTCAACACCAAAGTGCCCAAGGGGAGCCATCTGGTTGGAATAAGAGCTTGGGAACTTGTCTTGAAGCAGCCTTGGCATGGTACTATAAGTCAGTTTGAAAAGAATTAAGTGTCTATTTCTAAGAATGCCTGACAGTGGGACAGTAGAGTAGTATTAGTCAGCTATTGCCACCATAATGCTACGTAACAAACAACCACAAAATCTCAATGGGATGTAACAGGTTTTATTTTCATGCTGACTGGCACACAAGTTAGCTGGGGGTGGCTCTGCTTCAGATTATAGATATGCCTGTGACTGGAGATGTACAGGTCACAGTGGGTCAGCTCACAAGCTGCATGGCTAAATCTGGTTTTAAGCAGATGGCTGGGTCCAGGTTTCCTCTACATGACTTACATCTTTCTCCACCTGGTAGTGACTGAGAGATATTCTACTTATGCAGAAAGGCAACACGAGCAAGTCCAAACACACAAGTACATTTCAGGCCTCTACTCAGGTCTCATCCACTAACAGGCCATCAGCCAATGCAAAGCCCCGTGACAGGGAAGAGGGTACCTTCCTTCCACTCTGTTGGCACCAGTGATACAGCAGGAGGATGTAGAATACAACGACTAGAAAGGTAGGGTTGAGACTGAGGCACCTAAGGGTAGAGTGTGTAGTACTTGGCCTTGCACAAGTCTCATATGAGGCCTATGTTTTACCCTCTAAATTCAGACTGTTGTAACTCAAAAGGGCACAGAAGGCAACTGAGTGAACCCTGGAGCAGGTCAACCAGGTTCGAATCTTAGTTCCAGCACTGATGAGCTGCGTGTCTCTTAGCAAATCACTTAACTAGTTTGTATTTCAGTTTCCTCTTCTGTAAAATGGGAACAATGACAGTGATATTAGTACTTTCACCAATTATTGACACATTAAATGAGAAAACATCTGTAAAGTGCCCCCCCTGGTGAATGTGGATAGCACACCCCAAAGCTCCCAGCCATGCTCCAGCCCCTACTCTGCACACACTTGCCATGGCTGTTGTCCTACTCTAATCTTTTGTTCTATCCCACTCAGCAGAATCCTTGTTCTCTTGTCTACATTTACTCATCCCTTCTGACTCTCCTCCAAAGCAATGTGGACAAAGTCTGGGTGCCCAGTGATAGCGTGGGTACGTTCAGAGCTCTGTGACCCACTCTGGGCCCTGCGGTGACAGAGCTGGTAGGGCTGGTGACTCATGGAGTCCACCATGCTTCTCTTTTTAACCCACAGATTTTTGGCTGTGTGATCCTGGTTTCAGGCATTTCCAGTTTTACCAACATGTCTGTAAGTTAGAGTCTGTATTTTGCATCGTTTTATAACTACTGTTGCTCCAGGAGACTATAAGCCCCCAAAGGGATAGGAATTCACCTTATTTGTGTTTGTAGCCAACACCTGCCTCATTCCTCTCTTGTTCTCCTTGCTCCTGTGCTAACCACAGGGTTTGTGCACAATAGTGCTCTGTGTACTGAATAATGTATTGCACCAACGTGTGGGAAGTCCCTCCTAGGTTCACTGTCAAGGATGGGTTGGATGAGCTCCAAGTCCACTGCTTCACTTACTAGAATACCTTGGATGTCAAGAATTTCAGAACAAAACCGCACACACAACCCCATCCTGAAACACACACACACTTTTAATCACCCTATTTATCCTCTGGGTTACCAGAATGTGGGGCAAAGAAAATGTGAAAAAGAAAGATTGACGAAAAAATTTCTCATTTGAAACATTGCAGCTAATTCTATTAATTATGTTGTGATGCAATTAAGCATTTCATTTTAGAGCTATTAGAGCTTAAATTATTTATTAATAATTACAGATCATTACCTGATAGTGTTCACTCCGCTGAGCATGTGATGAATAATTTAGTGACTTTGACAGGGTTTCTCTCCTCCCAGCCCTCTTCCAGGGAGTCTATATTTGTACATGTCAGCTTGCCAATAGACATGCCTGTTTGTGTGAACCTACCTGTTCCTTTTGTTTACACAGGAGCTTCCTGAATTCTGAACATAGTTTAAAACTTTTCACTCTTAAAAGTTTTATGACATAGCTTATAGCTGAGCGAGAAATAATAGCGATGTTATACAGATAAAATGTGCATTTTCCCCTCATAGTTGAGATGGACTTCCAATTCTAAGAATAAATTAGAATTACACTTATTCATTACAGAAGCTTTTTGCCTATCCCCCTCTCCTCCCTTCCAGGATCTTTAATAATTATTATTATTGCACTATTTCTCTGTCTAGGCATGAACACAGATTCATGCTTTTGCTAAAAGGCTGTTGAAAGATTGTTTTTAATCAAAACTAAAACAAAATTATTGAAGTTTAAATGTATGAAAGAACATCGTGATGGAATCAATACAAGTAGTAATTGACAAGTGAGTACTGAAGTTATATAAAGACTAAAGTCCGGTTCTTATTGAACCTGACTAATCAATTTTAATCTCATCCGGAGTGGTTTACCCTAATGTTCTCTCTGGGAAGAATTCTAACTGATGTCACCCATTAGTCACATTGGGAAATGACTCAAGACATACTTGTATATACCGAGAGCACGGCTACACAGGAGTGACTTAATCACATTCTATCTATATAGCCATAAAAATACTATCCTCAATTTTAGGAGTTGAATGTGGCATCCCTTCATTCAGAAGAGATTTTTTGAGTCTCTAAGTGATATCAGCACTGTTCTGGATGGTCGAGATATGGCAGCAAATAGGCTGAGGACAGAAGCTTTGCCTGATTCAAAAACTAATTCTAAAAGCTTTATAACATACTCTTTTCCAGTTGATCTTCCATCATCCCTCTATCTTCTAGTGATAGATAAGAAACAAGGCTTTCCGTTCCAGAACAAAATTGGCTTTTGATTAAAAAAAAAAAAATCACTCAATTAAGCATGGCATGTGGTCTTCCTTTACCCTGCTGTTAGCTTTTTGGCACATGGTATCTTCATTGCTGGGAGTATGCAGGGGATGGATTCAGATTAAGGAGATGTGGTCTTGTACACATGCTGCCAGGACCTGGACAGGGATGGGAAAGAGGGCTTGTGTTTTCTAAGTAATATAACATGCCCTCAATCTCTAGCAACCTCAGACGTTCTTTTCCCACACAGGGATGGCCTTTTTAAGCTCTGATGCTATAGCCTCTCCTCCAGAGAGGAGGCCTTTTCTGGTAAAATATACAGACCATATGATTCTTTTATCATTTTAACCATTCATAAGTGTACGATTTGGTGGCATTAAATACATTCACAATGTTAAGTAATTGTTGCCACCATCGGTATCCAGAAATTTTCCATTATCCTTAACACAAACCGTATGCTTAATAACCAAACTTCCTCCATTCTTTCTTTCCTCAAGACCCTAGTAACCTCTGTTCTATTTTCTGTGTCTATAAATTTTCCTAGTCTAGGTAACTTAAGTAAGTGGAATTATACAATACCGGTCCTTCCGTGTCTGGTTTATTTAGCAAAATACTTACCAAAGCATAATGTTTTCAAGGTCCATCAAGGTTGTAGCATATATTAAAATTTCATTCCTTTTTTTAAAGCTGAACAATGTTCCATTGTACCATATTTTGTTTGTCCATTTATCTAGTAATGGACACTTGGGCCATTTCTACATTTTAGCTATTGTGAATAATGCTGCTATAAATATAGATGTATAAATATATGTTTGAGTCTCTGCTTTCAATTCTTTTGGATATATACCCAAGAGTGGCATTGCTGGGCCTTTAACCACTTGAGAAACTGCCAAATATTTTCCACAACATCCCCACCAGCAATGCAAGAATGTTCCAATTTCTCCACATCTTGTTATTAGGTGAATAAATGTTTAGAAATATGATATCCTCTGGCTATACTGAACCTTATATTGACATACAATTTTTTTTTTATCAATTGTCATTTCATCTGATTTAAAGTCTATTTTATCTGCTGTTAGCATAGGTAACACACCCTAGCTCTCTTTTGGTTACTATTTGTATGAACTAGCTTTTTGAATTCTTTCACTTTCAACCCACTTGCGTCTTCAGCTTGTCTAGAATTTGCTCCTGAGTAGCTATTTCAATCTTCCAGGTCACCTTTTGTGTTGTTTCCAACTCAGCTCTGCTAATAAAGTCTTTCATTTTATCACAGCCCTGATGTCTACCTCTCCATGAGAGCTTGGCTCAAGACTCCAAGGCATAGAATGGGAAGATAATATGAGTGACACCAAACAGTGCTACTTTTGAAATCTTCCTTCCCCTAAACTTCTATGTAAGGAAGTTTTGGATGCAGCTGATAAACTCTAAGATCTACCCAGCATTATAGCAGAAGTCAGTTGATAATATCAAAAAGAGAGAAGAAAGTTTAATAAAGGGATTGTAATAGAATGCACAAAGGTGAGGAGAAGGTCAGGGAACCACAAGGGATAGGACAGCACCAAAGAACTAGCTCCCACACCTGGGACTTAAATTGCAAAAGAACAGGATGGTTGCTGAGCTCTGGAGAGTGTAGATCTATGACAGGGCCACTGGGCAGAAGCTCTGTCCTTTCAGAGAGAAGCAACCAACCCATGGCAAGTTGAGCCGGAAGCCTCCCCTCCAAACTCCTTTTGGAATTTCAGTGCCTTTCATTGGTCATGTACCCTCATAGAGTTTGTTTTGGCCTCCCATTGGCCAAATCTAAGCAAAAAGTCAGGGAATAAGAAAGTCATTGCTGTTTATCCATATTGGCATCCTAGAGCATGGGTCTGGGTGGACAGGGACAGAGCAGATCTGGAGGGGCAAGTAGAAGTGTCCAGCCTTCCTTCACTATTCCCAAAGGACTAGTTCCTCTGTTTGCACTCTCTGGAAGCTTCCAAACTGTGCTTTAATTTCTCCTTCAAGACTTAACCCTAAAGAATAACTATCAGCCCTTTCCTTTGCCTTTCCATGAAATGTATCTCGACCCCACGTTAACGTGGATTTCAATGCCAAACTGCATGTGTTTAAATCCCAGTTCCAAAGTGAGGATAGTAATCCTCCCCACCTCATGAGGTCACTGATGATATATGTAAAGTACTTGGAAGAGTGCCTGGCACAGAATAGGCCTACACAGGGCAGCTATGCTTTCTATTAAATATAAGATCAGACTGATAGAGCGGGTTGTTGCTCAGGCACTCACATGGCAGCAGGGACAAGCTAGTGGCATGATTCTGAGATCCTTGCTCTGTGCCCCACACACTTTGACCCACGTTCACATACAAGGAGACTGATACTCCGGTTTTACTTCTAATGCCTTTCAACTTGAGATTTTGTGGAATCTCTTTGGAGAGAACTGTTTCCACCCTCATCTTATTCAAGTCCTCACCTTTGCCTTCATTTCTCAGCCTTAGTTCATAACTTGTGCCTTCCTGGTATGGGGGATGTTTTTTTTTTTTTGGTGGAGACAGAGTCTCACTCTATCGCACTTGGTGGAGTGCTGTGGAGTCACAGCTCACAGCAACCTCCAGCTCTTGGGCTCAAGCGATTCTCTTGCCTCAGCCTCCCAAGTAGCTGGGACTCCAGGCGCCCGCCACAGTGC
>CAUYON010013456.1:0-11770 GCA_963573935.1 Arctocebus calabarensis
AGGATCTATCCAACACTGCTAAAGGAGTATTAAAATCTCCAACTACTATGGAGCTGGAGGAAATCACATTACTCATGTCTATTAGAGTTTTTCTTATAAATTGAGGCACATTCTGGTTGGGTGCATAAATATTAATAATTGAAATCCCATCATATTGAGTGGTACCCTTAACAAATATGAAGTGTCCATCTTTATCCTTCTTTACTTTGGTTGGTTTAAAGACTATTGTATCTGCAAATTAGATTGCAACACCTGCTTTTTTCTGTTTTCCATTTGCCTGGAATACAGATGACCATCCCTTCACCTTGAGTCTAAGGTTATCTCTTGAGCTCAGGTGAAATTCTTGTATTCAGCAGATATCTGGCCTGAGTTTTTGTATCCAGTCAGACAACCTATGCCTCTTTAGAGGACAATTTAAACCATTCACATTAATTGAAAGTAATGATAAATCTTTAGAAAGTCCAGAGGACATTTTTAGTTCTTTCATCATGGTGGAAGATGAAATTTGATAGATAGTTTCTGGGTGAGTTTATTTTGTGGTGGAGGTTTGCGCTGGTGATTGTGGAGTATACGTCTGAGAATATCCTGAAGAGCTGGCTTAGTTATAGCCAATTTCTTCAGCATGTGGATGTTGTTGAAGTATTTAATTTCTCCATCATAGATGAAACTCAGTTTAGCTGGATACAGGATCCTGGGTTGAAAGTTCTTTTGTTTTATGAGGTTAAAAGTCGATTACCATTCTCTTCTAGATTGAAAGGTTTGATCAGAGAGGTCTTCAGTTATTCTAATGTTCTTCCTCTTGTAGGTAATGGATTTCTTACATCTGGCTGCTTTCAAAATTTCTGCTTTCATATTAACTTTCATGAACTTAATTATGATGTGCCTGGAGGATGTTTTATTTGGGTTGGGTCGTGCTGGGGTCCTAAAACTGTCTGCTGTCTGAATTTCAGAATCTCTTGGCATGTCTGGGAAGTTCTCTTTCATAATCTCATAAAGAAGAGATTCTGTGCCTCGTGATGCCACTTCATCGTTTTCAGGTATCCCTATACGGCAAATATTTGTTTTCTTCGAGTTATCCCAGAGCTGTCTGAGAGAATGATCTGTTTTGCCTTCCATTTCTCTATCTCTTTGAGAATTTGGGAGCATTCGAAGTCTCTGTCTTCAGTTTCAGAGATCCTTTCTTCTGCTTGCTCCATTCTGTTACTGAGGGATTTAACTGTATTTCTCAGATCTTTGAGGGCTACAACTTCTTGTCTCAATGTGTCAAAATCTTTGGCCATTTTCTCTTTGAACTCGTTCAGTTCTTGAGACATCTTTTGTGTCTTTTGGATTACTGCTTGAAATTCTCATTCCATCTTTTCCTCCATTGCGCTGATCTTAGTTGCGATCCAGACTCTGAATTCAACTTCTGACATTTCAGACATTTGTTCTTGCACGGGGTCTTGTGCTTTATCTATCTTGTCATTCCTTGGGGGAGTTGATCTACTCTGGTTATTCATATTGTCAGAGTTTTTCTGTTGATTCCACCTCATGATTATTTTTCACTATTGCCTATGACCTTCCTCGGAGTTGGGGAGGTGTCTCTCCCAGATCAGACCCTGGCAGAATCACTCTGTTGTTACTGGATCTTTGTATGGAGTGACCCTGTGTTTCTAATGATTTCTCAAACCCTGCAGGGTGGAGAGCTTAAATTCTCCTCAGCGTGCTTAGAAGACACTTTACATTGCTAACTTGGGCTAAGCCGAAGCTTTCCCAGGAAAACGCTGTGGCTGGGATCACTCCTTGAGTGGCTATCCACTTACCCAGTGTGCCAAAACCGGTCTCACCCTATGCCCCTCAGGGCTAAAGCTGCAAGGCGTCTCAGTCCCCACCTTTAGGCTACTCAGTCACTAGATTACTCACTCCCACCCAATGCCTGTTCTGCGACCCTGATGGTGGAACTTGCCAGTGCAGTTCTCCCACAATGGCTCCACACAGCCCACCACCAAACACTGGCAGCTCTGTCTGGCTTGGTGGCTCAATCTGGGGCCCCAGACAACACTCAAAAAACCCTGCACTTCAGTCCAAGTTCTCCCAAGGCAGTTCCACCGAGTGCCAAGTCCAAAAGAAACCCAAACGGCTCACAGGCAAGGCCCTTCCAGCCTGCAGTCCCACTGCTGCCCCACCCACAGCCGTCGACAGGATCAGACCAAACGAACAGATGCAACCACTTGCCCAATCTCCACTGCTTTAGCCTTCCTCAGGGTGTCCAGAAGCCTCACGCTGTCTCCCTGTGTCCCCAAAGGGAAGTTTCTGGGCAGATCGTGCCTGGCAGAGGTGCCTGAAGTCCTCTCTCCCCAGTCTCACCGTGCCCAGCCGCAAGGAAGCTGTTACTCATCCGCCATCTTGCTCCATCCTTGTTTAAGGATTTTAAACGTCAATGACCATCCTCTTCTAGCTTGAAAGGTTTTAGCAGAAAGATATGCAGTCATTCTAATGTTCCTCCCCTTGTATGTTATGGTTTTCTTATGTCTTACATCTTACAGAATTTTCTCCTTCATGTCAACTTTGGTGAAATTAATTATAATTATAATTATTGTTATAATTATAATTAATTATGTGTCTATGGGAATTTTTATTTTTGTTGAGTCATGCTGGTGCTCTGAACCTGTCTGCTATTTGAATTTCAGGATCTCTTCACATGTCTGGAAAATTCTCTTTGATTATTTCATGAAGAAAAGCACTTGCATTCTTTGTAGCAACCTCATCACCTTCAGGTATTCCTATAAGGTGGATATTAGATCTCTTTGAAATTATCCCAGAGCTCTCTGACAGAATGATCTGTTTTTCTTCTCCACTTTTTTCCCTCTTTGAGCGTTTAGGAGCATTCAAAAACTTTGTCTTAAATGTCATAGATTTTTTCTTCTGCCTGCTCCATTCTGCTACTGAGGGATTCTATTGTATTTCTCAGGTCTTTGAGGGCTGCAAGATTTTGCCTCAATGTGTCTAAATCTTTGATCATTTTTGTCTTTGAATTCGTTGAATTCTTCATACATCTTTTGAATTAGTGTTTAAAATTCTAATTCCATATTTTCCTCCATTCTGTTAATGTTATTTGCTATTCAGATTCTGAACTTGATTTCTGACATCTCAGCCATTTGTTTATGAATGGGATCTTGTGCTGTATCTGCCTTGTTGTTCCTTGAGGCAGTTGATCTACTCTAATTATTCATGTTGCCAGAGTTTTTCCATTGATTCCACCTCATGATTGTTTTTCACCATTGGCTAGATGGGTAGGTAAGGTGAAATTAGATTGGGAGCTTCTAGAGTTGTGGTTAACCAGCCCTTTATCAAGGATCTGGGTTTTATGACTGCAGCTTTTTCCACAATAGTTTTGCAAAGGACCCATACAGTATTGCAGTCTGAGGCTGAGGAAACTTGGTAGGTGTGGTGGGGTTGGGTGGCTCTGTCTTGTATTCAGTTGGTTCTTGTCCGATCCTGTTGGATCAGTGAGTCTGGTGAAGTCTTCACTATGGAATAATACAAGCATGTAAGACACCCCACCCCCCATGGACAACTGGAAGAGGAAAATCAACCCTTCCCGTTACTACACAACTAGGTTACCAGCCAAGATTGTCCTTAGGTGATTGGCCTAGGTTAGGGTTTTCAAGTCAATTGATCCAGTACAGCAGTAGGGTGGGTGATGCTGCACATGGTTCTGACAGCACCTGGTGCCTGGTGACTTCAGCAAGGAGAGAGCTCTTTTCACAGTTTTGGCCAGGTAGGAGTGGGGCACAGAAGCAGGGTAGGTGCAGGGAGCAGGACCCACTGGGTGCATGGCTCCAGTGGTTCTCTGGCCAGGCAGGGGGTCCTGGGTGAAGGTGAGGCAGGTGTCAGGAGCAGGTTGTGAAGGATGCAAATATCTAGCAGTTCTCTGGCTGGGCAGACTGGCCCTGCAAGAGCTCCAGGAGCCGGGCCTGTGGTATTCACAGCTCCAGTGGTTCTCTGGCTTGGCTTGGGGCCTTGAGCGGCGGTGGGGCTGGTGTCGAGGGGAGCAGGGGCCATGGGACACAGCTCCAGTAGTTCTCTGGCTGGGCGGGGGGCCCTGCGAGTGTACCGGGTACAGGTCTGGTGCGTCACCAGCTACTACTATTCTCTGTCAGTGCTGGGAGTCAAGCTGTGGGACACACAGCACAAACAGTTCTCTGGCTGTGTAGGGGGCTGTGTGTGGGTGCCAGGAGCAGGGCCTGTGGGATGCACTGCTCCCATGGTTCTCTGGCTGAGTGAGGGGCCCTGTGTGGAGACAGGGAGGGTGCAGGTGTAGAGCTTACAGGAAGCATAGCTACAGTGGGTCTCTGGCCAGGCAGGGGGCCCTGTGTAGAGGCAGGAAGGGTCCCGGGAGGCACAGTTCCAGCAGGCCCTGGCCACATGGGGGTGGGGCATTTGGACCAGCAGACTGGGAGGGGGAGCCCTGCTCATGAACCTCCTCACACAGTCTCTGCAGGGGTGAGGCTTCTGTTTCATCATGTAAGGGGACGAAGGGCAGATAGGAAGTTCACAATGGTTGTGAAAACTTTGGTTCAATTTTTCTGCCTAGCAAGAGAGTGTTCATAGTCATAGCAGGATTCCTCTGGGAGAGTAGTCCCTACTTACTACAGCTCTTACCCATGGAGTGAGACATGATGTGCACAGTTCAACACTCTCTTGTAGAAAAACCATAGGAACAAATGAAGAGAAAAAGGAAAAGAAAAAAACAAAACAACTACAAAAAAACCACACAGCTTTCTTGGAGGAGGGGGTGGACACTTTTCCTTTCTGATGAATTTTGGACCTGAAGCTTGTTTTCTTGGAGCCGCAGCTTGTCTCAGCAGAGGTGACCTGCAGTTCTCACTTCTCACTCAGCTCGGCTCCCAGTCCTCAGCTTAATTGGGTATTTTCTGGATGATATCTTTCCCTTTGGACAAAAGCTTCCGTGAGAAGCTGCCTCCAGTTGGCTATCTTGCCCTTCCCCCCAGAAAATTTAAAACTTAAGGAGGAATATCAATTGGTCCTGAAAATTTCTAAAGTGTCTATCACTATAAAAACTGCTTTTTTCTGAAAATATGATGTCTACAAGTAAAAATATAAAAATGTTTATTTTGTTTGAGCCTGAAATACCTCTTTGGGACTTAACTGATTCTGAGGAAATAATACAATTTTTTTCTTAGAATAAAATTTATAATCATGAAAAATTTAAAACAAACTTAAAGACAAACTTTAATTAATTATAGTACTCATTAGACTATTCTGTAGCCATTATGCTTTTTAAATATGATACCTGAAGCAACACAGCAGAGTGTTCACAAAGTGAAAATGGGTATTCATATGAACAAAGTCTGTAAAGAAACTCAGAGAAGTGAAAACAATTAAAATATTGAATATTGGGAAATTATTATGTTGACTTTTTCTACATGGTTTTAAAACAATAAGTGCAAAAAGAATAAGTGCTCATATTTTACAGAGTGTCCAGGAGTCCCAGGACTAAGCCCAACATAAAACAAGGTCAGATTTTTAGGCAGTAAATCAGTGCCAATGGGATGGAGACACTATATCACAATCCCAGCATGAGAGTAGAGACACAATCACTGAGCCCTGAACAAAGAAAACACATTAAGCAAATAGATAAAGCTTTCCACCCAACCATTTTATTTTTTAAACCCAGATTATCTGTTTTTGTAATGAGTGAATTTAACCTTTTATCTCACTGAAGTATTCTCCTGCCCTGAAATCATTCTATGTTTGTTTCCTATATGGTTTTAAGTGATAGTTCTACTCCAACAGTATGCTAAGTACCAGAAGAAATAGCTATGCCACTGGATACCATGAGAGTACAGTACTCTACACTTATTCACACTTTATTTCACTTTAGCATGGACGATAAAATTCTAATTTCAAACTGGAATGCTTGGTTTTCTGTTCTATTCAGCTCATTCTGTACAAAAGTCTGCTGTGATTGAACAGATTTGTGTCTCAGGAAAAAGATATATTACTCTTCTGTTTCTTAACACATATTTTTTGCATGTTATCATGCCTTTATAAACAAATGTGTTTTTTTGAGTGAACAGAACTATTTTTAAAATAGAGTATATGTATGTTAGAAGTTGGAAATGGAAGACAGTGTTGGCAATTTAAATGCTGTAAACATGTGCTTCCACAAGCTATTTGTCACAGTTTCAAGTTTGTTGAAACTACCAGTAAGGAAAGAAAGCCTATATTATTACTGAGAATGGTTTAGGTTTCCCAGAGGTAGTGTAAATCCCTAGACTATTGGAAGTTTTGAAATAGTCATAAATATAAGTTACTTTGGTTCAGTAATAATTTTCTGAGGCAATATTAATTATTACAGCAGCAGGAAAAGGAATTCAAAAATCCAGAAGCCTTCCCATGGAAAGCTGATAAATTAAAATCTATTCATATGAATATTTTTTTAGGTGGAAGTGAATCCTTTTGGGATAAGGACAAGATGCATTCTCCTCTTACTGCTCCTGGACCCCAGCATGGAATTTCTCATGCATCCCTAGCTGGCCAGTCAGGACTTGGGTCTGCTTCTACCCTCAATACACTGAAGCAGAATCACCTGCTAACTAATATTATGTATACAGTCCTCCTAAAACTGAGTGTGTTGAGAAAAATACCATCTAATACATACTAGAAATCTTAGCTTGGCCTATTTATCTTCATTGAGGTTGAACAATTTGAAATCAGAAGGAAAGATTAAGAGGGAGTCATTTGAAATTGTGGGATTCATACAACAGAAGAACACGGGAGCCTATTATAGGCGAGTAATTAATAATGTTGTCTAAAGTCACATAAACTTATGTTTCAATCCTACATTTTCTTGAATTCCACATCACTGATTGACTTGGGAGTACTCACCTGACTTTCTCAAGTCTCATTTTCCACAAGAACAAAATAGAGATAAAAATACATCCATTTAAGTTTACTTTGAGAGCTAAGAACACTAAAGGAAATTTTGTTAACAATGAGTTGCACATAATAATTAATATATAAATTACAAGTATCATTATTACTTAGCAATCATACTATAGCTAATGTATATACAATTAGGTTTAGCTGATTTTTTTAGGAACATTAAAAACTCAGAAATCCTTTTGTAGCAAAGAAGTTCATATATATATGTAAACAAACTTGGATAAAATCTTACTTATCTCACAAACAGGAAATCTGGGAGTGAGTTGTATTATTCCTTTCCCTGAGACTTTTATTGTCCCATTAAACCCTAATATTAATAGAAAAATTTGAAATATTTTAATATAATAGCCAAAACTTAGTGACATTTACCATTTATTTAGCCCATAAAAATAAGTTATAGTTACTTTAAATTTATCTTAAGGTTATAATACAAATATAAAATATAATATAATTTTATATAAAGTTAAGGTTATAATATCAAGGGTACAATGTTCCATACAAAATGAAATGTTAAGCAAAAGCAAAAGGAATGAATGACAGAAAAGTCATAAATATTATATTAAGAGAAATCAACGGGCTGATTTAAGTATGCTTATGTCATAGAGGAGGGTGACTTAGAGGACATCAGCTTTCTAGTTTGACCTGTAGATAGTTTTAAAGTCATTACCCTCATCATTGCAACTAAAGAAAAGTTATACAACCTCAAAATTGGCAACTCTTCTTAGATCCATCAGAGACAGAGGTGATAGGGGACTCCCCACACTGAAAATAGTAAAGAAATGCATAAAGAGACAATCAGGGATCAGAAGCCACAGTGAGACCCTTGTAGAAGCATTTAAAGGGTAGTTGAGTAATTGTAGGAGACTCATTGTGGACCTAGACTGGTAGATAAAGACTCCCTATGCCCCTGTTTTATAAAGCCCCAATACTACCATGAGTTTTACCTCCAAGATCTGTACTAGATTCTCATGGTGAACATATGAGAAAATTCTCCTCATACTTTTGGCAGTGGGAAGGGAAAAGTAACCATTTCAAAGTATGCCCATAGTGCATAGTACTTTGTTCTCCTTAACAAAGGCCTGCCCTCAGAGGAAACTATTTTACCATAGCTTACACTACTTTTTTTTTTTAAGAACAAAATGGACTTTGGAAAAAGGACATACTAAACTCCAGCTCCCTCTAACCTTTGATGTGGAAGATGGGAAAAATAAACTCAATTCCACATGAGCCTTCCTGTCTCCACCTACATTTGGGTGGGAGCTAAAAAACATTTGTGAAAGTTATAGCCCCAGTATGTAGGTTCACTAAGGGACTGAGACCTAGTCATAAGATTATAGAGTGTGTTTCTACCTACATTTAATTTTCACCACAGTAGGGCACATGTACAATAAAAGGTGATTACAGCTTAAAGAGCTGCAAACTTTAGACACAATTTAATACAGAGTTTCTGGGGAGAACCAAAAATAAGAGGGCCTGAGACAAGAACAAGAAGAAACTGTAGCTCTCAATACCATAATTATAGCAAGCAATTCAGACAGCCTAACTCCCAGCCATATCAACACAAACTCCTCACTAAAGGCCTATTTACCTCAGCCTCCTTTACCCCATACATCATTTCTACTTTAAGCAAAAAATTACAAGTCATAAAGAAAGATAAAAAACACAATTTGAAGGGCCAGAGCAAGTAGAATGGAAATTAAGTATAAATTATATTTTACAAAACTAGGAACATAAAATAACTGGTTAATATTTTAAGAGAATGGAGAAAATGCTAACATACAAGAACACATGGGAGATTTAATCAAAGAGATGGAAACTCTAAGAAAGAATCAAAAGGAAATGCAACAAATTGAAAATACTCCATAAAAATAAAGAATAGCTTTTATTGAATTATTATAGAGTGAAAATGGCAAAACAAAAAACTAGAGAGCTTGAAGATAAATCAAAAGAATTTGCTCAGACTGAAAATCAAAGAGATAAAAGAAGACAAAAATAACAATGACTGAAAATTCTTCAAAATTAATGAGAAAAACTGAACTGTATGTCAAATAACACCGGAGAACACTAAGATAAATACCAGAAAATCTAAAAAATATGAACATTACATTTAAACTACAGAAAATCAAAGACAGAAAATTTTGAGAGAAAACCAAGGAAAAAAAGTCTTATTTCTCATATAGGCACAGAGATAAAACTTACTTTGGACTTCTTTTTAGAAGCAGCAAGTAAGAAGAGAGAGGTATTAAATATTTAGAGTGTTGAAAGAAAAAACATACCGACATAGAATTATGTATAGAACAAAACTTTTCATTAAAAGAGAAGGAAGAATTTGCTTGCTCAGGCAAGAAAAAATTGAGGAAATTTGTTACCATACCAGCAGACCTGCATTGCAAGAAATATTGTAAAGTCATCAGAGAAAAGGACAGTGATACAGGGGAGAAATTTAAATCGTAATAAAGGAAGAAAGAACAATAAGAAAAAGAATACATTAAGGTAAATTAAATGCTTTTCTTATTCTCAGTCTAACATATAACAGTCTGTTCAAAATAATAGTAATAACAATAATGTCTTGGTTGATTATACACTATGGATAAGTAAAATAAGTACCAGCAAGGTTATATGTAACCTAAGAAAGAAATTGTGAACTCTTTGTTATAAAAGACTTATACAACACATGTAGTCATACAGTGATTTTCGTAAATAGACTTATATTGGTTTTAAATATATATTGATAACTAAGACAACTGCTAAGAATGTTTAAGTTAAACATAACTGATATGCTAAGAGAGAGAAAAAAATGGAATCATGTAAAATGTTGAAAGAAAACCAGAGAAGAGAACAAAAGTGTGGAGATTGAGGAAAAAAGAAAAAATAACAATGGCAATGTGTGGAAAATAGCAACAGATATGGAAGCTAATTATTCAATTATATCGATAATCACGTTTTTTTGAGACAGAGTCTTAGGTATGGAAGGTGGATTCAATATTCTAAAATCTGTTAATGTAATCTATAACATCAGTAGGGTAAAGAAGAAAAATTGTAGGATCCTATCAGTAGATGCATAAAAATCATTTGAAAAAGGAAACCATCAACTTATAAAAAAAATTAAAAAATAAAAATAGAGGGGAACTGCTTTAACTTAATAAAGAACATTTAACATCACACTTATTGTTGAGAACTTCTAACATTATACTTAGTGATGACAAACTAGATGCTTTTTATTAAGATCAGGAATGAGATGACAATATATCCTCCTAGGCTTTCATCAGAGGCTCCTATCCAGAGGGAGATATAGATGACTAAAGTGGACTCAGAAAAGTTGAAGGTGGAAATCTGAGCACAGAAAGAATAAAGATACACATCATCTTTGCTGAGACAAGCTGAAGAAAGACAACAAAGATCTGATATGGAGCTATTGCCAAGAGGATGGGAGAAGGTGCCCCCAAGCAGAAGGTCCATGGAGGGCTTTCTGCAAGCGAACAGGGAGCAAAGGTCCTCTCAACTTACCCCATGGGAGAATGCCACTAAACCCTGGTCTTCCACCAGGAAGGTACCAACTCTGAGCTTAGGCATAATCCTCTCACACAAAAGTGAACAAATATTTTCTTTACAATCCTGAGGACACAGCTTATGCTTCCTGCCTATCCTTGTTACAAGAAGGACTGCCCCTACAAAGGGTGGTGTGTTTGGTGAATTTGCTGAGAGGACTGGGCAATGTGTGGGCATCCAAACAGCAGAATGAAAACAGTGGTAGATGTGGAAATAGTGGCATATGCGGAAATAGTAGCATGGGCTGAAATAGTGGCAGGCAGAGAAACGATGGCACTGCAATTCTAAATTTGGGGTGAAGAGGTTTGAATATTCCTAACTCCCTTTTCTACTACAAAAGATGCTTCTTTGACCCTTTCAGAATTCACAGACAGATATGTCTGTGGGATTCTGTTTCGGGACACTTGGTGATAATTTGAATTCTTTTGGATGAACAGTGTTTGTGCTGCCTGAGGCAGTCTGATTGGAACTTTCTGCCTGAGTTTTCCACCCAGTAACCCTCTGAAATTGAGAGGTGGTGTTGTTGCAGAAGAGAGAGGTGTATTCCCATATTGCAGCTTTGGCTGGTAGTGGGCAAGGATTCAGGCATATTTATCTTTCCCCAACTGAGATTCTTTTATAACACCAAAACTTCTTTGGATTAAGCACAGGGCAGGCTGACATCAAGATAGAGCCAGGTTTCATTAGATCACCAAGCCGATTCTCAGAGACTCTGGCCACAGTTCTGAAAGGGTCCTGTGCAAGAATGTAGGGGAAAAGTCACAGTTACAAGCCACAGCTTATTGGAAAAGGGATGGTTAGCTCTGGTTCCTGGGGATTATGGATCCAGTCTCACCTTACCAGTATTAACTGCCAAACAGCAGAAAATGCTCATGGATATGAACCAGCAGAAGAACTCTAGAAACATGATAAATCAGGGTAAATCAATACCCTCAAGAGATTACAAAGGAGATACAACAGAAACTACCAGCCATAAAGAAATTGTTGAAAGATCGGGAATAGAATTCAGAATATAAATGGCAAATAAGATGAATGGAATGGAGGAAAAGGTGGAAATAGAAATCCAAAAAGTGACTCAAAATTTATCTCAAGAAATTAATGAATTCAGACAAATTCAGAAAGAATATAGACATATTAGGGCTGAGTACATTGGATACTTTTTCTTCCATTCTTGAGATACTTTGCTAAGAAGAATATGTTTCAGCTTCATCCATGTAAACACAAAAGAGGTAAAGTCTCCATCTTTCTTTAAGGCTGCATAGTATTCCAT
>CAUYON010013457.1:0-10860 GCA_963573935.1 Arctocebus calabarensis
TTTTTTGAGACAGAGCCTCAAGCTGTCACCCTGGATAGAGTGCTGTGGCATCACAGCTCACAGCAACCTCCAATTCTTGGGCTCAAGCGAGTCTCTTGCCTCTGCCTCCCAAGTAGCTGGGACTACAGGCGCCCGCCACAACGCCCGACCATTTTTTGGTTGCAGCCGTCATTGTTGTTTGGTGGGCCCGGGCTGGATTCGAACCCACCAGCTCAGGTGTACGTGGCTGGCGCCTTAGCCCATTGAGCCACAGGCGCTGAGCCGTAAGTTACATTTTTAAAAGATTACAATAATACATTCGCGTATTTTAATGGTTAGCAGAAGATCTTTGGGAGAAGCGAAGACCTCAAATAACAGTGATTAATCAAGATAGAAAAGTGACTTTTGCTCAGGTGAAAGTTAGGAGATTGGCGGCACAGGACAAATACAGCAGCTATAGTCCAGAGACCCCTTAGAACATGTTTCTCTACCAGTAGGGAGGGTAAGAAGCAAAGGGGAGGGCAGCTGTGTAAAAGGAGGCGCTCCTGCCAGCTCCAGGGCTGAGCCTGGAAGACAGTGTGCTGAGTGAATTCAGCCAGACGCAGGAAGACGAACACCACCTGACCTGACTCCCGGGGGTGGGTGGGGGGAGGTCTGAGAGAGCTGAGCGCACAGAAGGAGAGCAGAGCCAGGGAGCAGAGGCCGAGGGAGCTGGGAGGAGGGCCTGGGGCGATGTTGGTCATAGGGCGCCAAATTCAGTTCAAAGGAATCGATTAAGAGACGCCCAGCACAGCACACTAGCCTCAGGTCACGGCGACGATACACCATAATCTTGAAAAGTGCTTACAGAGGGGGTATTAGAATGTGAAGTATTGCATGTGCATTGCTAATTAATTGTATTAATTAGCTAGATTTAATCATTCTACAATATACATCTACTTCAAAACATCATGTTGTATGTGATAAATATAATTTCATCTGTAATTAAATTTAAAAAATAATTTAAAAAGAAATGAAAAGAAGAAGGGAGAATGGTGGAGTGCGTCTGCCATTGTGCTGCCTGCTGACATGGGCTGAGGTCTTCCTATTCCAATCCGGCTGGGAAGGGTCGTCCTCCTCTGGGACGTGCACCTGCCTGCCACATGCTGGGGAACTGGGAAATGGCTTCTATAAAGGGCCAGGTAGGAAACAGTGTAGGTTACATGGGCTACATATGGTCTCTGTTTCTCCTCCTCCTGCTCCTCCCTTTTCTCCATCTCTTTCTTCTCTTCTTCTTCTTCTTCTTTTTTTTTTTTTTTGTAGTTTTTTGGCTGGGGCTGGGTTTGAACCCACCACCTCCGGCACATGGGGCTGAGCCACAGGCACTGCCCTCTTCCTTCTCCTCTTTTCCCTCCTTTTTTCTTCTTCCTCCAACCCTTTAAAAGCATAGAAACCATTCTTAGCTCACGGGCCATGCTGCAGACCAGCTCTGGCTCATGGACTATGGTTCACCAAACTCAGTTTCCTCATCTGTAAAATGAGGAAAATATTAATACCTATAGTTGTATGTGTATACACACATGTGTATATGTGTGTATGTGTATGTGTGTATATATATTTAAGGATTAAATCTGTAGTCTATGCAGTGATCAAGTGAAGCCAGACTAGGTGAATTTGAATCCAGGCTCCACCATTTCTCCACAAAGATTTCTCTCGGTAGGCTCTTTAATACTTTTGTGCCTCAGTTTCTTCATTTTTTTCTTAGCCTTTTTGTGGAAATCAATGCAAAAATACGTAACGTACTTAGACTAGTGCCTGAGTGTAATGAGTTAAGTTTAGCTACTAGATTGCACTCCATGTTTTTATTTATTAATTTTAGAAAACATGGGCCAGGCATGGTGGCTCACACCTGTAATTCTAGCACTCTGGGAGGCTGAGGCAGGTGGATTGCCTGAGTTCACGGGTTTGAGACCAGCCTGAGACAGAGCGAGACCCCACCTCTAAAAATAGCCGGGTGTTATGGTGGGCGCCTGTAGTCCCAGATACTTGGGAGGCTGAGGCAAGAGAATTGCTTGAGCCCGGGAGTCTAGGATTGCTGTGAGCTGTGGAACTCTACTGGGGGCAACAAAGTGAGACACTGTCTTAAAAAAAAAAAAAGAAAAGAAAAGGAAGGAAAATATGTATTAACTCAGCAATAAGACTGATGAGGAATATGGGCTTTATCCTGTCCCCCTCGGCTCCCCACTTTTCATCCAATATCTGCTCTGGGAATATTTTTGGTTCTTTTCCTCGTCCCCTTTGACATTCGCTGTAGTGCATTTGCATTGGAGCTGGTGGATCTGCCCCCCCTCCATCACCATTTATCATTCTCTGTGGACGCTCTGCTCTGTGAGATGAGCGTGTCCACCTCCGCCCTCCCCTCTGCTTCCCCTCTCACGAGCCCACTCCTCATCATGGACACGTCGAGCATGGTGAGGTTGTTTGTGTACTTTCTCTTCTGCAGTCACAGACACACCTTTCTTGCTTTGTTTATAGACTGACTATAAAAGCTATTTCTGTATTTATGTCATTATAACCTTAAAAATGTACTATTTTGTTATTTATCATTTATCACTTATTATTCATGTCATTCCAACCTTGCACATAATGTTTTCTTCCAGACCCAGAGGCCTTTTGGAGACCACATATCTGCCTCCGTGGGCCCGATGCCCTGATCCGGGATCACTCTCAGGGGAGAGGACTGCCTCCAGCACCAAGGTCAAATGAACCTTTTCTTAATGCCCTTTATTTCTTCAAATGAAATCACAATTTCATTTGTTTTTTCCTTGACTGTGGCTTTGGTCTATAGTTTTTGGATTTTCCAGAATTTCTGTTTGCCTTTTCCCCACTCCAACCACCCCATTTACTCAATCCCCTCCCTCTCCCTCAGAGACCACGCTTCTTCCCTTGCTTTTTCCTGAAACCACACATCCGTTCAGTTTATTTCTTCTCCATCTCTTCTCACTGGAAACTTTCTATCCCCTTGAAACCTTCCTCTGAAAGTGACTGAAAGTCTGAAAGTGTCTGTAACGTGCTGTCACTCTTGATGAAGTTTGACTGGGTCAAACGAGGGATTTTAATCCGATTTAATATATTTCTTCAGGGACATAAGACAGTCTCTAAGGATCTTGTTTAAATTAAATTATTTTAACATTCCTCTACATCTTTAAAAATGTTAAGATTTTAACACCGTTACCCAAATTCTGTATTGGCTTTGGAAAAAAATAACGTTTCTTTTATAATACCTTCCTCTTTATTAACTGGCTAAACTACTTAGAATGCTTTGGGGGCACATTAAAATTCTACATAAAAGGAGCCTTAATAACTTTTGATGATAACAAAAGTTCTGACTAAATTTAAATTGATTTTGTACCTTGGTATTAATAGCTGTACAGCTATTATATAGCTATTAATGATGATACAGCTATTATAATTACAACTATTATAATAAATGAGGGAATTATTGTACTAGTTAAACATTACATTATCATCTGCATAAAATGGTCATTTTTTGCTGCTTGAAAATTCCTTATTAGCATGTCTATACTGTGTGCATTTATGTTAGCTGAGAGTTCCTTCCCAACGGAATATAACATTTCCTTTTAATACAGCAGGAAATATTAACACGTTCAAGTGAAAAAGATAACTGGCTATTTAAAGTACATTTAAAAGCAGCTTAGGGATGCGGAGTCAGGGTTTGAAAAGACATGTTTTGCAAATCTGTAATTAAATAAGGTAATCTCGTTATCGTGCTTAACTTCTCAGCTTGCCCAGTGACCTCCGCGTAACAGAAACTGTTGACTTCTAGTACCATTTTGATCCTTGGGTGATCCTTTTAATTCGCTTACACACGACTGTCTGTGCGAAAGGTCGCCGCGCGAGGCATTTGGGTTTCGGCCACGGAGACTTTGCTCCGAGGACGAATGGATCTTTTATCAAGCCAGCGCGGTCCCCACCGTCTGTGCTTTGGGGAGATTTTATAATCAAGCTTTAATGATAGAAATGTCTACGGTTGGTACATTCAAGGACATCGTTCCCAGCCCTGTGAGTAAAAGGTATGATGGGCTCGTATAAAGTAGGAAGAGAGACGGGGAGCGAGAAGCTGAACTGGGCACCAGGGAGCCGTTGCAGGCGCGGTGCCTGGTGAAACACGCCGTAAACCCAGCTCCCCCGAACTTTACTGTCGGGCGGGCCAGTAACGGGCAGCTTTATCTCTGCGCTCAGGGCGTTTGCCTCCTCCGCCCCCACCTCTGCCCTGGCTAAAGAGCTTCACGTGCCTGAAAACTGCCGTGTCCCCCGCCGTGTTCTCCGAGGCACCTGTTCCCGGCCCGGGGAGAAACGCGGCACCTGCTTGCTTGGTCGGGTCGGTGCAAGAGCTTCGCAGCCCTGTCATTTTGAGTCGTTCTATTTTGATGGATATGAAGCAGCGGATTTCCAGATTGCTGCCTCATCCATGTGTCTTTGCCCCACATGAAAGCGAAAATATACCTTGTTCTGTCACTTAACCTGTTACTTTTATATGACTCTTAAGAAAGGTCAGCATCCAAAAAGATTATGGCTCTGAGTGCTAGAGCTGTGCAGTAGTGGCAGAGGAGAAGATCATATCTCAGAGATTTTATAAAATGTCCTCAGGGGAGCAGTAGTGAAAATAGGTCCTGAGGCCTGGGTTCCAGTTCTGGTCCCAGAATTGTTGGCACCTTCTCGGAGCCCATCACAAAGGCCGACTGGGGCTCCCCCCAGACCCCCCTGCGTCCGCGCGGGCCTGGCAGGTGCGTGTGTGCGCTGAAGTTGGAGACGCACCGCCCTGGGGACTGCCTCACGTGGGCTGGTTTCTAGAAATGTGACTTCCGGTGAGCTATTTTACACATGCTATAATCAGACTCACGTTCTCATCCTCACAGTGGTCTGGAACACCGTAAACTCTCCGAGCTGCTTGTTGAGTGAGTACACGGAAGACTCGCTTTGCTTTTTAGCCATAGCTTTTGGTCTCCCAGACCACCTTGGACCATTTGGGGGTGAGACTTGAATGAAATTCCATAGAAGATGCTGGCGTCTTTTTAAAATTTCTTTTGGCTTCATTTTTGTCCTAGACTCTTCCCAGTAATATTACTTGTTTTTGTTTCTTTTGGGGAGGGGGGTCTGAATACAATATTTTTTTAACTGACAAGTAAAAATTGTACATATTCATGCTCCATAGTATGATGTTTTGATATATTGTGGAATGATGACATCAAGCTATTTAACGTTTTCTTTGCCTCATAAACTTACCATTTCTTGTGTGTTGAGAACACTTAACATCTTAGCAGTTTTCATGTACACAGTATATTGTCATCAGCTGTGGTGACCGTGATGTGCAGTATCTCTCCTAAATTTATTTCTCCTGAAATTTTGTGTCCTTTGGTCAATATTTCCCCAACCCTCCACCCCACAACGGGCATACAACAGATTTCTAAGGGGCATGCTCTTTGGACAGCTGTTTCTTTAAATAAAATGTGAGTAGATACTCTTTGACAGCCCATTAGGGGATTGCGCCTCACTAGTTATCCTTCCCTCCATTGGGAGAGGTGGTGGCGGAGCTGGGAGCCGGTGAGGAGCTGCTGCTTGATGCCCCAGCAGTACAGCTGGGGCTAAAAGTTTCCACATGAACCAGAATCTCGGGCGCAGAGCTGCAGCAATGGGTGGGAAGAGCCAGGAAAATCTCAATGAGCTATCAAAGTGAATCTGAGGGAGAGCACATCAGCTCGTATCTTATTTGTAGAAAAATTCTGACTATAAGCTCTCTGGAGATAATAAAAAAAATGGGCAAATATCAGATGTATGTAAATTCTAACAGTGGTTGTATAAACTGATGGAGAACTGATTGTGTGGTGCTAGACTGCATTTTGCTCTTGGAATTTGCCTTAGCTAGAAAACATACTGTTCCTCTGCTATAAAGAATTCTGGAGGCCAGAATATGAAACAGGAATCCCAAATGCTTGCCGAGCGTCCCCCACTGCAAAGGCATTGGCACAATTAATGAGGGGCTTCAGAATCTGGAATATTTTAAATTACAAGTGTGGAACACAATGCAGAGTTAATATGTTTATATTTTTGCAACCATTAAAGCAAACGGTAGTCTGAATGTGTTCCTGTACTAGTTAATATTATAAGCCATTTGATTTATAATGAGAGGATAAACTCTCATATCAATTAAGATGTGCCAGTTCGGGTACTATTACTTCTCACAAATTGGTGAGTAAAGATGTGTACTAGTTTTTTCTACTGCTGCAGTAATACATTTCTCCTTATTTAGGGGCTTAAACCAACACAGATTTATTACAGTTGTATAGGTCAGGAGTCCTTCCAGGCTAAACTCAAGGCATTGGCAGGGCTGCATTATTTTCCGGAGGCTCTTGATAGACTTCTCTTTCCAGCTGTTCATATCCTTGCCTTGTGGCCTCTTCCCCCATCTGCAAAGCCAGCCCACGGCGAGTGGAGTCCTTTCACATCACGTCATTCTGACTCTGCCTCCTCCCACTTTTAAAGACCCTTGTTCTGGCTCGGCGCCTGTGGCTCAATGGGCTAAGGCGTCAGCCACGTACACCTGAGCTGGTGGGTTCAAATCCAGCCTGAGCCCGCCAAACAACAATGGTGGCTGCAACCAAAAAATATCCGGGCGTTGTGGTGGGCGTCTCTAGTCCCAGCTGCTTGGGAGGCGGAGGCAGGAGACTCGCTTGAGCCCAGGAATTGGAGGTTGCTATGAGCTGTGATGCGACAGCACTCTATCCAGGGTGACAGCTTGAGGCTCTGTCTCAAAAAAATAAAATAAAATAAAGACTCTTGTTCTTATATTGGGCTCTCCTGGATGACACAGGATAATCCCCCCAAATGGGCATCAGCTGAGTAGTAATAACCTTAATTCCACTTTGCCACGCAAGGTAGCATAGTTACAGGTTCCAAGATTAGGATGTGGACAACTTTAGGAGGCCAGTTTTGTTTTTTTTCTTTACCCTTCATAAATTGGTGAGAAGACAAAGCCTTAAAATCTTAGCACATTTTTAGATATTTTTAGGTTCTTTCCTTCCATTTCTTAAAAAATTAAACCTCATTGTTCGCATCTTTTTCAACTCAGAGTTGGCCATATCATCCTGCTGGAAGCCAGATGGAAGAGCTTGGAATCACCTTTCTCTGTGTGTTTGACTAAAAAAACAAAACAACCGTTTTGAGGGGAATGGGTGACAGTTCATTTGGGGTGTAAACCTGGGATGTCCTGGTAAGTTGCGCCTTTGTTGTGTGCAGAGCCAGGACATGGACTTCCCTTGTATCCAGCATGATTTAGGGTAACTGCCATTCTGATCCACTTCCGTATTCCTCTTAGAACTTTCTCTCTCAGACTTCCCATTCTCGTTGTTTTCAAGGCTCATTCCAGGGCACGTCACAGTTTTTCCTTTTCTCACTGCACAATAAAGGTGAGTTCTTTGGACGAAGGTGGAGAATGAGCACCTGTCTTCTCCCTGGTGGAGAGAGCAGTGGGGCACGCCTTCACACAAGGGCCACGTTTCCTAGTCGTGTGGGGTGGGTGGGAAGAAGACACAGGGGGACAAATGCTAGAGGATTAAAAATATTTTATTATTTGATGTGAGAATTAGCAGAAATAATCCATCTCTTGAGGTCAGGTGCAGTGATATCACAGGCCACAGACATGTGATGGTGAGTAGACTTTTTGGAACATGCAGATTGAGTGTCCTCCACTCTGTCCCCGTGGTCACAGAATCACATCTTGTCCCTGCCTGCCTTTCCAGTGTGGGAACCATGTGCCCCCAGCGGGGGGAGGGGCTGGAAGGAAGAGCGAGCACTTCACTACATGTCAGAAATAAATCTAAGCTTCTAGCACATGCCAAGCACCCCAGTGAAATGTGCCAGGGTTTGAAGAATTGTTGTTCTGGTGCTAATGGTAATAGTTCTATGCTTTAGCTTTATAGAGAGTTTGAAAGAATTTCAGTGTCAGAGAAATGCTGTAACTCCTTCTTAGGATCATTGCTCAGGGTCTAGGTGGGTAGATACGTCCTAGCTGTGTGTCAAAAAATGAGACTATTTTTAAAAATCCATTTTTTGGTTTCAGAGCAAATTTGCCATGTTAACTTGCCTGTACATTGAGTTAGCAGATACAAGAAGAAAGATAAATTTGGAATGTAAAAAGCCCTGTCATCGCATGTGTAGAATAACCCAAACTCCTTTCTACTTAACACTTTTCAGAAAAATTAATACAGGGTTAAAGGCAAAGCCGTGTAACTTAGAGAAAACAGCAGTGGTAAAACATTATTTGGCAAATTATTTAAAATGTTTCTAATGCCAATAGCAAAGGGTGAGAAAACTTAATAGGCGTGGGAAGAGAAGAGCAATTAAAGGTGTCGAAAGATCCACAAAAACGAGAAACATCCAAGTAACTAAAATAGAACTAGGGAAGAGGTGATGGGGGGAGAGAGCGATGGGCTCCCAGCAGTAGCCTCCAGAGCACACTCCAGTCCCCGAGGAGTGGCCTGGGGAACATGGACCCCAGCCAGCACCCCCCAGTTCTGTGTCCTAGTCAGACACCTCAGGGGACACCCAGTAGGTAAATCTGTGGAGCTGGGGCTTCCTTAGTAAAATTCAAAACGTGTGTGCAGGCAGGATTGTGAAGTGCCCCCAACCCAGGGTGTTCACCTCCTTAGATGGGGGCTGGAGGGCAGGGACAGAGCTGGACAGAGACTCGAAGCCGGGAGGAGGCCCAGGTGAAGGACATTCGCTATTGTGGCTCTTGAAGGCGGAAGGGCCAAGTGGTAAGGATGGAGACTGGTCTCTGGGGCGCAGAGTGGCCACCTTGTCCAGCTAAACCTGAGGCCAGCCCTCTGCAACCGCCGGTGCTGCGTCCACGGATTCAGCCATCTCCGGACGGAAAAGGGCCTTGAGAGAGGCCCAGTGGTGACTTGGTGTCACCTGGTGCTGTGGATTCCTCCACTGCTCCCTGTCCTCGCTGTGGCGCTCTCAGAGCCACTTCTTTGCGGCAGAAACAGCAATGGCACCCAGCACCCAGGATGGGGGAAGGCCTGCCAGGCGTGGGGTGGAGGGTCTTACCTCGCTTGGACATGGCCTTTCGGGGCAGAGCCTTTTAGGGAACTGTTCTCAGGCTCCAGGTTGACCTCACTCCTGGCCTCAATCACTTTTGTCTGCACTTGAAGCTACTAAAGAAGTGGAACTGAAGCCCTTTGTCTTTGTTACCCACTTAGGTTTTTTTTTTTTGCAGTTTTTGGCCAGGGCCAGGTTTGAATCTGCCACCTCTGGTATATGGGGCCGGCGCCCTACTCCTTTGAGCCACAGACTGTGCCCTACCCACTTAGTTTTCTATCTGTGAACATAGAACTTGAAATGATTTCTACTACCACCTATATTTTTATGGCTGGAGTTAAAAATCTTCAGTTTGGGGTTATTGAGCGCCCTAATGGTTCCCATATTTTATGCATCTTTGCTCCATACTTTTGGGGAGGGGAGGGCAACAGTGTGTTCATTTTGTGCTCTTCACAAGTGACTTCTTGGAGTCCTGGGGTGACAAGTTGAAGATACTTTTTGACAGGTTGTACTCGAACCTTCCCCTGGTGAGCTGGATCCTTGCAGGCACTGCCTGCCTGTTCCAATGTGTTCCAGGGCTCAGCCAGACTAAGACAGGAGGTGCCTGCCTCCTGGCAAAGGTGTCCTGTGGGGTTAACTGAGCATGGAAGGCCTTCATTAACAAGTCACTGGCAAGCTTGAACCCTGTCCTGAAGAAGAGGCAGTGGGGTTAGATTGTAGGGCACTAGTGATGTTCAGAACAGTTCAATCCAACGTGCTCAAGTAGGCGGACAGGAGCTTTTGTACACCGACTCTCGTGGGTGAGGCTGCCTGGCCCTGCAAACTATCAGCCATAGACGTGCGCAAGAAGGGAAAGAATGGCTCTGTTTCACATTTGCTTTAATTTAAAGTGAATTGTACTGAAAAAAAGGGAACTGAAGAGTGACTGTGTCAAAATGGGTTAACTGTGTGTGTTGACTGTTATGTTGTCATTCATCTGTCATTTGAGTGATGCCTTCTGCTGGGCTGTATGACAGTGGTGCCATTAGGGGGTAAAGCCTTTTTGCCTCATCCCGGCAGTCCCCTCCCTTTCAAGGTTGCTTTCCCCACTGCTCTCGTGCCTTTGTAAGACACCAATAGATGCTGGGTTATAAGAACCAAAGGAGGTCTCCATGTCTTCAGACAAACAAGTCATCATTTAAAAACTTTTAAAAAAAAGTCATTTAACTTTTAAATAATTAAGACTTAGTTTATTTATTTATATTTTTTTAACAAGTGAACAGTTTATTAAGAATTAAACAAAGGTATGATGTGATACAGTACAAACAAGACACTCAAGATAGGTATAATAGTACTACTCACACAAAAACTTAACTTTCACCTCAAAAAAAATCACAAGACAAAAGAGAAAGCAATTTCACTGTTATAAGATATTTCATGCAAAGTATTAACTCTGCCTCCCCCCCCCAAAGCCCAACCTCCCAACAAACAAAAAACTATCTGGGAATACTGCTATGCTACCGTATTAACCACAGTATAATCATTCATAGGAAAACAGTAATTTAAGCAATGAATTGAATGAAATAACAAAGTTCAAACTGTCACAAACTCATAGATCTCAATGATTTTACAAAACAAGCAATTCCAGAAATCTTATAAACAATAAAAAAAGAAATATTTCAATATCATTCTACTTGATCTGCATACACCTGATATTGAAATTGGAGAAAATATATTGTTATAAAGAGAAATTATAAACATGTTTCACTTATAGATGAGAATGCAATATCCTAAACAACA
>CAUYON010013460.1:0-19129 GCA_963573935.1 Arctocebus calabarensis
AGGGAGGGAGGAGTCAGTGGAGCACAGAGGGAGGGAGGGAGGAGTCAGTGGAGCACAGAGGGGAGGGAGGGAGGAGTCAGTGGAGCACAGAAGGAGGGAGGGAGGAGTCAGTGGAGCACAGAGGGAGGGAGGGAGGAGTCAGTGGAGCACAGAGGGGAGGGAGGGAGGAGTCAGTGGAGCACAGAGGGAGGGAGGAGTCAGTGGAGCACAGAGGGAGGGAGGAGTCAGTGGAGCACAGAGGGTCTTGGGGCACTGGAACTACTGGCTGATACTGTTATGGTGTCATTACACATGTGCCGACTCATAGCATGGATACTGACTAGAACCCTACTATGCACTGTGGACTTGGGGTGATTAATGCATCATTGTGGGCTCATCATAACAAGTGTGCTACTCTGTTGAGGGGTGTTGATAATGGGGTAGGCTATGCAGGTGGGAGGTAGGGGCTATGTGGGAAAGCTCTGTATATTTTGCCCAATTTTGCTACGAACCTAAGACTGCTCTAAAAAATAAAGTCTACTTTAGGGCGGTGCCTGTGGCTCATCAAGTAGGGCGCCGGCCCCATATACCAAAGGTGGCAGGTTCAAACCCGGCCTCAGCCGAACTAGAAAACAGAAAAATAGCCGGGCGTTGTGGCGGGCACTTGTAGTCCCAGCTACTCGGGAGGCTGAGGCAAGAGAATCACCTAAGCCCGGGAGGTGGAGGTTGCTGTGAGCTGTGTGACACCACGGCACTCTACCAAGGACAATAAAGTTAAACTCTGTCTCTACAAAAAAATAAAAATTTAAAAAAAAAAGTCTACTTAAAAAAAAAAAAGAGGTATGTCTCTTTCCCCAGAAAGACACACACAGGCACTAACTTTTGCAATACAGTGTCAGGGGGTCAGCAGATCTAAGAAGCCCCATGGGATTGAGAATCCACAATCCAGTCCAGAGAGGCACAAGAAACAGTCACACGTGGCCAGGATCCTGTGCCCGGGGACAGAAGTAATCCAAATGTTCAGACCCTGGACCTCTCCATCCGCGCTGCTCAGACGCTCCACCTGCCTAGACCTTCCCCCAGGACCCACCCCATACTCTCTTCACCTGAACCACACACATCTTTTTATCATCATACACACTGGGTCATTCACTAAGCTTCTTAAAGTGAACTTTCGAATAAAGAATAGCAAACACATAGCTCAGTGAATGTCACAAAGTGAACACACAAACCACATCAACACGCAGAACACGGAGAGTACCCCGGAGTCCTCCAATGCCCCCAGCGTTACCCCACCCACAAAGATAAATGTTCTCATGTTTTATCACCATAAATTGGCTTTGCTTATTTTTGAACTTATATAACAAAGTCAACAATAATACACACTCATTTGCATTTGGTTCTTTACTCAAAATTATGTTTGGAGTTTCATCCATATTGTCTTATATAATTGTAATTTTTTTTCTTTCCCATCACTGCAAGTGCCACAATTTAATTATCTGTCTGAGAGTTGGTGGACATTTGGATTATTTCTGCTTATGGAGTTCTTAAAAACAGTGTTGCTATGATGTGTTTTTTGTTGAATAAATGCACATAATTATTTTAAATATATACCTGGTCACAAGGTGTGTGTTATATTCAACTTTAGTACATAATGACAAAACATTTTTCAAAGTAGATGCACTAATTTGCTAATTATTTCCAGCAACAGTGAATAAAAATTTCACCTGTTTTACATACTATCCAGTACATGATAATGTCAGTCCTTTTAATCTTTAATCTTAACTTTTTAGATATGTGTTTAACTATGGCCTTGATAAGTGTTTCCCTGATAATTAAAAAACCTGAACATCTTTTCAGATGTTTAGTAGTAATTTGTATATCCTCATCTGTAAAATACTTTATTCAAGTTTTTTTCCTCATTAATCTATTGGATTGTCCTTTTCTCATTGGTTTCTAGGAATTCTTTATATATTATGGTCACAAGCATTTAGTAAGATATATATATTTTGCAAATATCTTATACCAACTACTCTGATTCCTGCCTTCTTACCCCTAATGGTGTCTTATGGTGAACAAAGTTTCTTAGTTTTAATATAGCTCAAGTTATTAATCTTTTCTTTTATAATTAGTGCCTTTTGGGGTTCTATTTTAGAGATTCTTGCCTGCCCTTAAGTCATGAAGATACTCCTTACATTTTCTTCTAGGAGCTTGGCAATTTTATTTTTCATATTAAGGCCTATGACCCATCCAGGATTGCTTTTTGTATACATTAAGAAATGAGTCAGGTTTCTTTTTCTCCCTGTGCACATCCAGTTGATTTAGTAACACTTATTTAAGGTTCTTCTACCTCCGATGCACCGCAATCCCAATCATCTTTGACATAGATCACTAATCTTGTGTATGTGGGTCTGTTTCTGAACTTTATTCTCCTCTATTGGACTATTTGTTTATTCTTATGCCAATATCATGCTTTCCTGATTACTGTAGCTATCTTCTTTTATTTTTAATTAATTTTTTTTTTTTAGAGAGATAATGTCTCCCTCTGTCACCCAGGTTGGACTATAGTGGCACTGATCATAGCTCACTGTAGCCTTGAACTCCTGGTCTCAAGAAATCCTCCTGCTTTAACCTCCCAAAGTGTCAGGATTACAGATGTGCACCACCATACTTGACCTAGCTATCTAATAAATCTTGATATCTAGTAGTTGAGTCCTCCAACTTTGTTCTTCCTTAAGATTATTTTAGTTATTTTGCTCTTTACATTTTTTTTTACTTTCTTATATAAGAATCAGATTGATAATTTGCACAAAAATATTCCTGGAATTTGGGCTGCAATTGCATAGAATCTATAGATTTGTCTGAGGGAAATTTGATATCTTTACAGCATTGAATTTTATAATCTATGGACACGGTATATCTTTCCTTTTTTTTTTTTTTTTTTGTGAGACAGAGCCTCAAGCTGTCATCCTGGATAGAGTACTGTGGCACAGCTCACAGCAACCTCCAATTCCTGGGCTCAAGCAAGTCTCTTGCCTCCGCCTCCCAAGTAGCTGGGACTACAGGTGCTTGCCACAACGCCCGGCCATTTTTTTTTTTGGTTGCAGCCGTCGTTGTTTGGCGGGCCCGGGCTAGATTGGAACCCACCAGCTCAGGTGTACGTGGCCACAGGCACCGAGTCATCTTTCCATTATTTAGGTTTTCTTTAATCTCATTCAGTAATAGTTTGCAGTTGTCAGTGTTGACGTCTTACGCATTTTTCATTAGATTAATTCCTAAATATTTAATGTAAATTGAGGGGTTATACACTTGTTTTCTGTTATGATCTGTTCTGCTTTTTGGTTCTATTAGAAATGGTTTCTTTACTTTGTGATTTTTGTTGTTATTGCTGCTACTATTAAAAACTACTATTGATTTTTATATGTAGACCTTATATTCAGACCTTGCTAAACTTATTAATTCTTATGATTCATAGATAGTTTGGATTTTCTACATATACATCATGTCATCTGTTAATAAAGACAGTTTTATTTATTTCTCTTCAACTTTTTGTCTTTTTTTTTCTTTCTCTTGACTTATTGCATGATGCAGGATCACCTGTAAAATATAGCAGTGGCCATCCTTGTCTCACATGCAATTTCACAGAAATATCTTTTGATATTTCATCATTAAAATATGATGTTTTGCTATAGAATTTTTAACCAATTTAGAAAGTCCCTTTCTATTTCTACTCACAAATTCCAGTTTTTACTGAGTGTATTGCAGCTCTCCAGATTAGTGGTTCTCAACCTTCCTAGTGCTGTGACCCTTTATTTTTTTTTATTTTATTTATTTATTTTATTTTTTTTTTTTTTTGCAGTTTTTGGCCAGGGCTGGGTTTGAACCCACCACCTCCGGCAAATGGGGTTGGCGCCCTATTCCTTTGAGCCACAGGCACCGCCCGCCGTGACCCTTTAATACAGTTCCTCATGTTACGGTGACCCCCAACCATAACATTAGTAGCAACAAAAATAATTTTATGGTTGGGGATCACCACAACATGAGGAACTGTATTAAAAGGTGATGGCATTAGGAAGGTTGAGAACCACTGCTCTAGATAATCATTTAGTTTTACTTCTAAATGATTGTGTTAACATGGTGTTGTAGTGCTCTATTTGTGAATGGTATGCTAACTTTGAAATTCCAGATGAACTCAACATGGCTATGAAGTATTTTCTTAACCCTATAATTGTATTCAAGTTAGAATACTTTGTTTAAGATGTTTACTTAGTTCACAAGAGAAATTTTCTCGTAATTTTCCCTTTTCATGATGTCCTTATTAAATTTTTACAAGATTATGCTAGCCTCATAAAGTAAATTGGAGAGGGATTCTTTTTTCTACTTTTGCATATAATTAATTGACTATTTATGTCCTAAATGTTTCAAAGAAAGTGTCAGTAAAACCATCTGGATTTGAAGCTTTCTTTGTGAGAAGGATTCAGTTCCAGAATAGTTTTAGGGGGGAGATTTTTGATAAACTGGGCCCATTCAGATTTTCTATGTCTTCTCAAGTTAATTGCACTGTTTTTCTAACATTTAGTCTGTTTTGCCTACTTTTGAAATGTATTAGAATGAAGTTGCTCATGACATCATCTTATTTTTTAGTATATATAGAATCCACACGTATAATATCAGTTTTTCAGTCCAAATTTTATTCTTTACTCTGTCTCTCTCTCTCAATTTTATCGTGCTAGGAGTTGGTCAATTTTACTAGTCTTTTTAAAGAATAAACACATGGCTTTGTTAATTTATTACCATTATGTGTTTCATTTCTATCTTATAATTTTCTGTTCTTATCCTCTTTATTTTTTCTTTTCTACTATATTCAGATTTTGTTTGCTATTGACTTTTTCAATTTCTTAAGGAGACTTAGATTGTTGATTTTTAGTTGTTCTTCTTTTCTTATTTATTTTAAATTTATTTATTATAAATTTCTAAGTAGAGCTTTAGCTTCATCCCACAAATTTTGATATATTGTTTTTCATTTTCATTGAGTAAAATATTTTGTAATTTTTATTGGGATTATTTCTTTTACCGACAGCTATGTAGAAGTGTATTGTTTAATTTTAAAACATTTGGAGCATTTCTAATTAACTTTTAAAAATTGGTTTCTAGTTTAATTCCACTCTTGCCAGAAATCATACTCTGAGTACTTTGAAACATATTAAGACTTACTTTATGGCCTACCACATGGTCAATTATAAGTGGTGGCAATTACTCTATGCTCTTGAAAAAGCTATTTAATCTGTCATCTTTGGGTGCAATGTTCTGTATATCAATCAGAGTCAAGCTCGTTAATTGTTTTATTCCAATATTCTTTTTCCTTACTGAAGCTTCAGTTGTGTGTTCTAGCAATTACTGAGAAAAGTGTATAGAGGTCTGCCATTATAATTGTAGGACCTTCTATTGTCTTCTTAGTTCTATTAATTTTCACTTTATATATTTTGAAACTATGTTATTATGTTTTCTGATGGATTGCGCTCTTTATATTATGAAATGTTTCTGTTTGTCTTTGGTAATGCTTCTTGACTTAAAGTCTACTTTGTCTTGTTTTAGTACAGCTTTTCTAGTTTTATTTTGGTTAGTGCTTTCAGGGAAATAGAAAAATGTTTTTTATTGCTTTATTTTAAACTATTCTGTGTCCTACTATTGAATACATGTCTCTTGAAAACATCATATAATTGTGCTTTGTTTTGTTATCTATTTTGACAATATTTGTATTTTAATTGAAGGAGATAGTCCATTCATGTTTCATTTTATTTACATTTAATGAAATGACTAATGTATAGGTTTGAATATGTCATTTTCAAGTTGTTTTCTATTTGTCTTGGATATTTTTGTTCCTTTGTCTTTCCTTCTTTGGATTAACCAAGTATTTTAGTTATTCTGATTTTATCTCTATTAACTTGTGACATGCCTCCTTGACTTCAGCATAGTGAAAATTAGTACATTTTTATCATTTCCTAAATAGTTCCAGAAACTCAGAATACTTTAACTCCATTTCCTGACTTTGTCCTGCCTCTTGTGTTATTGTTGTCATGCATCTTAATTCTACATATGCTTTAAGGCCTTTCATTGTTTTGTGTACTCAATATACTTTTACATTTACCCACATATTTACCCTTTTCTTTGCTCTTCATTTCTTTCTGTACTTACCTAATGACATTTGGAATCATTTTTCTCCTACCTGAATAAATTTCTTTAATATTTATTTTGGTGCCAGAACTTTGACAACAACTTTTTGCTTTTATTTCACTGTTACTTTTAAATATTTTTCTCCAGAATTCTGGATTGGAAGTTTCTTTCTCTCACCCCACCCCAACCCCCTGGCATTTAAAAGTTATTATTCCACTGTTCTCTGACTTCCATTATTCTGGTTAAGAAGTCTGCTGTAAGTCTTATTACTGCTCCTTTGAAAGTGCTATCACCCTGTCAGTTGCCTTAATATTTTTGTCTTTAATTTTCTCAGTTTTGCTATGATGTGACTATGATAGTTTTTTCATATTCATCCTGGTTGGGTTTTATAGATCTTCTTGAATTGTGGTTGGATATATTTTACCTATTTTGGAAGTTCTAAATATCTTCAAATATTACTGCTTGTCACTGTCCTTCCCTCCTTCAATTACACATAAGTTTGGCCCCTTCATCACAATTTCCTCTGTGACTCATGTTCTCTTTTAAGAACTTTCACATTCTTTGCTCTTTGAGTTTTAGTCTGGATATTTTTTGCTGACCTGTCTATTCAGTTTACTAATTTTCTCTTTAGCGGTATAAAATCTATTAAGTTTTTAATTTATGTTATTGGCTTTTTCAGTTCCATAGTTTTTATTTGGTTCTTCTTATGGATTTTAGCTCTCTAAAGAAATTGTCCAAAAGGAAAAAAAACTATCTTGTCATATATTTTTATGGAACAATATCAATTATAGTTCTTTAAAGATCCATGTCTAAATAGTTCACTATCTAGTTCTGTTTCTATCATGGGTTTGCTTATATCTATTTATATGTATCTGCTTCTATCATTTGACTTTTTTTCTTTTGATCTTGTTTCTTAGTATGCCTAAAATTTTTTATTGAAAGCCAGACATTGTATACGAAGAAGTGGAGAAGGTCTAGATGATATTAGATGATAGTGACTTTCTTCAGAGAAGATTCAACTTTGTCATCTTTCAGACAATTAGAGTAAGAGTAGTTTACCTCCAATCCAATCAGGGAAATTTTTGTTACCTGCACCTAGACAACTGTCTTTCTAAAGTTCTAGTTACCACCTCTAAGAGTATAATCCTCTAGGTATCAGATTCAAAACTAGAATGCCTAGCTTGGCGCCTGTGGCTCAATGAGCTAAGGCACCAGCCATGTACACCTGAGCTGGCGGGTTCAAATCCAGCCCGGGCCCGCCAAACAACAAGGACGGCTGCAACCAAAACATGGCCAGGCGTTGTGGCAGGCACATGTAGTCTCAGCTACTTGGGAGGCAGAGGCAGGAGACTCGCTTGAGTCCAGGAATTGGAGGTTGCTGTGAGCTGTGATGCCACAGCACTCTCTCCAGGGTAACAGCTTGAGGCTCTGTCTCAGAAAAAACCCCAAAACTAGAATGCTTAATCAGGCCCCCTCCTCCTATGTGGCTGCTGAATACAAATGTCTATCTCTCCAGCATGACAAATGAATCCTATCTTCATTCTACCAGCAGAAAGTGATCTTTCCCTTCCCTGACCATCCAGTTCTCATCTGCCAGTGCCTGGTCTTGGAGACATTGTCTTCCTGTTACATAGCACTCAGGATGGAACTTAGCCTATTGACATAGGCTTCAGGGCAGCATTATCTCATTTAGATCTATGAATCAAGTTAACACTTAATATAACTGTAGTAGTCAAGAGTCTTACATGTAAGTGGCAGAAACCTAAGTCAAATTGGCTTAAGAAAAGTAAAAGAGGGGCGGCGCCTGTGGCTCAAAGGAGTAGGGTGTCTGCCCCATATGCCAGAGGTGGCAGGTTCAAACCCAGCCCCGGCCAAAAACTGCAAAAAAAAAAAAAAAAAAGGCAAAGTAAAAGAGGAATATAATGGCTCAAATGACTGAACAGTACAGATATAGCTCTCCATTAGGTGCACCTGGACCTAAGAGCTAAAATTATGTCTTTAGAAAGCTGTATTTCTGTAGCTCCCTATTTTGCTTTCTTTTGTATTGATTTTATTCTCTAAAAGCACTCCCCAAATAGAGTAGCACTTTCTAACAAGGATTCTCTGGCAGCTCCAGGCTTCAGCTTCCCATCTATTAATTTCAAAGAAAGAGAAAGAACATCTTTCAACAGGTGCTCAAACCAAAGTTCTGAGAATCATTCTGACTGAATACACTTGATCATCTTCCCATCCTTCAATCAATCACAGTGGTCAGGGAGATGAGAAATTTTAATTAGGTGGTACAGGCGAAATGGGACCAATCTCATCCAAACCAGGAAAGCTGAAAGTAGAGGAACAGAGTCCTCCTGAGAAAATTTGGGGAGCTATTGTCAGAAGACAGTGATGGCTGCATAGTGAGAAGGCAGAAACCACATTGTGTCATTGAGGTGACAGCCCATTGGGAAGGATATTTTCTAATCCAGTTTGTGAATTATACCCAGGGACCCAGCTGTTTGCTAATGAATTGAAAAAACAACAGCTTTGTAGCCAACCTAGTGCTCACTTCCCTAATGAAAATCTGATGCTCTGCAATCTGCCTGACTGATAAAGCTTCTGGAACCTTCTGGGACCATGATTTCATCCACACTGCTACTACAACCAGCTCTCTGCGATGGCCACTTCTCTTACTAATCTCCAAGTCCCACTACTCTACCTTGACTAGATCTCCCTCAACAGATAAAGACTCTTGGCTGTCTCCGCCCTCGCCAGTGAGGATCACCTGTGCTTTAAGGAGGAGTTGGCGGTTTCTTCCCCAGGGAGCTGTAGCTCCACATTTCCTGTGTCGTATCTGGTCCCTATTCCGCGGTAGAATGGTGCCAGCACTCAGTGATGGGAGGGAGGCTTAGTTACTGCCTGCCCACTGTCGGTGACCTCGCCTCCCCATGGGCTGCTGGTCTCCTTCTAGTGTGATAGCCGTCAGCTGGGCTACTATAGACGATACACCTTCAGCCCTTCTTTCCAAGGGGATACTCTACACGAATACTGCAACACATGCAACAGATATCTTAAAGCAGTTTGCCTCTTTTACCAAGGAAAATGCTTTTTGTTGTTGCTTTTTTGATTTTTTTGAGACAGAGTCTTGGTCTGTCACCCTGGGTAGAGTGCAGTGATATCATCATAGCTCACTGCAGACTCAAACTCCTGGGCTCAAACTATCCTCCTGCCTCAGCCTCCCAAGTAGCTGGGACTACTGACACCCATTACCACACCTGACTAATTTTTCTAATTTTAATCAAGATGCAGTCTCACTGGTCTTGAATTCCTGGACTCAAGAGATCCTCCCACCTCGGCCTCCTAGAATCCTAGGATTACAGGAGTGAGCCACCAGCCCCAGCCAAAAATGCTATTTTTAAGAGGAATATTGGTAATGTCAGTGAGCAGAATCTTTGACAGCGTCTCTGGTTCTTAGAATTTATCTTAAATAAATTGTCATAGACATGCACAATGACACATGTAGGAGTAGTTCATTGAAGCATTGTCCTTAACAGCAAAAATTATAAAAAGGAAAAGGCCTACATGTTTATCAGTATTGAAAGGACTACAGAAATGGTGATATCAGTTGAGTGATAGAAACTTTAGCAACTATTAAAAATCATGTGTTCTGGCTCAGTGCCTGCGGCTCAGCAGACTAAGGCACCAGCCACGTACACCTGAGCTGGCGGGTTCAAATCCAGCCTGGGTCACCAAACAACTACGATTGCAACCAAAAAATGGCCAGGCATTGTGGCGGGCACCTGTAGTCCCAGCTACTTGGGAGGTGGAGGCAAGAGACTCGCTTGAGCCCAGGAATTGGAGGTTGCTGTGAGCTGTGATGCCACAGCGCTCTATCCAGGGTGACAGCTTGAAACTCTGGCACAAAAAAAAAAAAAAAAATCATGTGTTCAAATAGTCACTAACCTGGGAAAATGTTCAAAGGACAGTAAGTGAGGGTAAAAAAATGCTAAAAAGTAATGTCCAGTTTACTTTTTTAAAAAGATTAATCTTTGTTTATCAATATACATAAAAACAAGTCTAAATAATTTCTAATCATGACTAGTGCTGGGGAGCATGGTGACAGTGGATTCTTGGCTTTTGTGTAGGAAGAACTATCATCTTGTTCCCTTCTTAATGAGACGGGAAACTACCATACACATCCAAAGAGCTAGTGCCTCGCCTACATCAGCATCGGACCACAAACACAACATCTGTTTCCAAGAAGTCTGCTTCTGTTAACTGGGCTCCAAACGACAGTTGCATTTTTTAAAAGCATGAGTATTAGTCATGAACATGGTTTTATTAATGGCAAAATAAAAAATTCTTTTAATGCTATAATGTTGGGAAGGGACCAACTTTCAAACCCAGAAGCAGGCTTTGGAGGTCAGGAATTCCAGCTTGGGTGTAAAAACCAGAGACAGGCCTCCCATCGGGCTGGAGTTTGGAGATTCTCATCTTTGACTACTAGGCTCCTCTTCTTCCCAACTCCAAAATGTCGTTTCACTTCCTCTATAACAATACTTTTCCAATGGGTAAAATTGTGACATAGGTGAGGTTCCAAAAGTTCCTTCCAAGCCCAAGGTCTGCTCAGAAACAATGGAAATGGAGAAGTTTGGCCAGAAAACTAACGGTGGTGAAGCAGAACTCGGAGTGTGTGGACAGCTTTGTGCAGTAATACAATCTATAAGTGGTGAAAGGCACCAGGCAGGGAATTTTCTCCTCATTTAAATATGTGATTTGGACTCTCCCTGGATTTCTTTATTGTTTGTTTTTCCTGCTTCTTCCTACATCTTAGATTTGAGCATTATTTTAAGCAAAGTTGTTGTGTGTTAATTTACTTTGCCAAACACACATGGCCGTCTGGAGAGCGTACATGATAGATGTAACTGCCCTGGCGATCGGCCCCAAAGGCAGTCATTTGTGTTTTGAAATTCCTTAATTATATATGTACACAGTGACTCTAATGGCCCCCACAGAGGCATTGGGCCTGGCCACAGTCCCTAAACACTGTCACAAAAATAGGAGGGAAAAAAAAAAACTTATAAAGGAAGAGTTTTAAATCAGCAAAGGGGATAAATCATGTTTTTTCAAACTCTGTAATGTAAAATATAAGACGTTCTAATCACCACATCTATAATTACAAAGCAGAGTAAATCACTAAAAAAATTAAGTGTCTTCAATATGATAAAGAAGAATAATTAACTTTTAACTCGAAGCTGCCATCCTGATGTGGGATGACTCAGGCTGACCCTTGGGAAGTGTCAGCGCAACAAAGGAAATCAACTTCCCCAGCTGTGAGGGGCCTGCCGATGGCTTCAACGGGGCCCGTGTCTCGTTTTACACAGCAAGACAAATAAATGAGCTGCTGAAATGACCAGGTCTCTGTGTAAATACCCAAACTTTGAAAATAAAAAAGCGGTTCTATTTCACACTGTCCGCTCTTGGTGAATGCATAGCATATACATCTCTGGGCACGCGCACAGCATTTCACATCCAGCTATTGCTGGGGGCTCATGCAATGGCCCCTCTGGGCACACACATTGCCCTCATTTTACACAAGATAAAACCAGAACTCAGAAGCGTGGTACCTGCCTCCAACCCCACGGTCAGAAGTGATGGCGCTGGCACCAGGACCCCAGTCTTCTGAACTGTTGCCCTGCCGTGTAAAGCACACTAAGGAAGCCGTGCGGGGAACACCTGTGCCATGGAGCATTGACCCAGCTGGGAGGTGCTCACTGGGCTGGACCTCCTTTGAGTTGGCCTCATGACAAGGAGCAACCATTTTCTGGAGCCCAAGGCCCTGCTCTTGCTGGTGGCCCCTACTCTCTACCAGGGAGGCCAGAGCAGCAACCTGGCGGCAGCTCCCAGCCTCGCCACTGTCCCTGGAGTACCTTGGGCAGCACACTTAACATCAGTCTAAACAATAGCGCCCCCTTCTTGGCAGGCAAGTTAATACCTGCTCTGCGGCACTCTCAGGGTTGCTGTGATGATAAAAATGAGAAAATTCTCGCCTAGCATCTAGGCCAAGAGGAGCTGCTGCTTTCATCAGAAGAGAAATGGCAGGTAATGAATCAAGCAAGCTTGTGAACCAAAGGTGCTTATGAACTATAAAATGTTCACACGTGGCAAGGCCTGTTCTTACTCCTCCAGCAAACAGTAATGCAGAGACAGCCTTCATAGCACTGTGCTGGGTACTAGGAGATACCGTAGGCCTGGTGGGATGTATACCCCATCTGTAGGAATCCTGGGTTCTAGAAAATCCTTGCAAAACTGAACAAAAAAATCCTCAGGTACACAAGGGTCAACAGGCGCAGAAACCACTACACTAACCTCTTTGGGCTATGGGGAAAAAACACCATTTACTCGTCTTGCTGTGTAAGATTTCCTTTGTCATGGAGGTGGACGCAGGGAGGGGTCCTGAGAGCTGAAAAGTGTCAGGACAGGCAGCACACCAGAGATCACCCAGGGCCTCGGGACTCAAGGGCAGTCCAGGCATCAGTAGCAGCCGGAAGCAGGCCCCACCCAGACCTGCTGAGCCAGAACCTACAATGTAAGGAGATCCTGGTGATGCACCTCACAGGCTAAGAAGCACTGGGCTGGTGAGTAGATTGGTAGCACCCCCAGCCTGGGGGGAGGAGCTGCCCTGTGACACCCCCGCCCCACCCCACCCGGCCTGGAAGAGCTCAGGTGAGAAGCTGAAACTCTGCCAGGCAGGGCTCAGGCACGTAAATGGGTACAGGGCTCATATTTGAAGGCCCCATTCTCTAGCCACCTGCCTTAGCAGTGGGCTTTGCCCTAGCAGCAGTTGCAGGGGCCTCCCTAGCTCTGGCTTTAGCTCCGCCAGGGTCTGAAGACTCAGAGATTTGAAGGGACCCCCTTCTGGCCCCCAAAGTAAATGTTCTGTCGGCTGCGCAGCCCATACTCTAAGTCAGACCATCCCAACAGAGCTTCCGATTGGGTTAGCGTCCACCAAGCCATCTTCTCCTGATGCAGCGACCAGCAGAAATGCCATTTTGGTGAAGGGTGTGAGGAATCCAGCAGCGGGCACTCATTCTGGTTTCGTCTTATGTAAGATGAGGGTAATATGTGTGCCCAGAGGGGCCCGTTCATTACATGAGCACCCAGCAACAACTGAATGTGAAAATGCCCATTAGTGACAGCTGGGGCTGCAATCCTGGCGACTGTACCCTCCAGCCCTTCCCACATTCCTTCACTTAGGGACAAGATGGAGCTGCTGGCACAGCAGGGGGATAAGAGGCCAGGCAGCCCTGGCTGGGGCTTCTAGGAGCAGCCTACAGGGAAGTGGGCTCCAAGAATATGCTCAAAGTTCCTAAAGTGACCACAATGGGACACACACACGAGGATGGCTATTATCAAAAAGCCCAAAGGCCAGCAGGTGCTGACAAGGATGCGGAGACACTGGAACCCTTGTGCATTGTTGGTGGGAACGTTCTGCCACTGTGGAAGACAGTATGGCAGCTCCTCAAAAAATTAAACACGGAATTTCCATCTGATCCAGAAATTCCACTTCTGGGTATACACCCAAAGGAATGGAAAGCAGGGTCATAAAGAGACGTTTGTGTGCTGTGTTCATAGCAGCATTATTCACTGCAGCCTAAAGATAGAAGCACCCCAGATGTCGTAGACGGAAGCGTGGATAAACAAAATGTGCGTGTACGTATGGCGAGATATTACTCAGCCTTCAAAAGGAAGCAAATGCTGACACGTGCTGGACTAAACGGACGAGCCTGGAAGGAACTGTGCTAAATGAAATAAGCCCCAAGGGACACAGTCCCACTTACACCAGCCACCTAGTGCGGTCAGACGGACAGTCGGAGGGCGGTGCTCAGGGCTGGGGGCGGAGGGGTGAGGACTCGGTGTTTACTGGGAACAGAGTTTCACTTTTGCAGGACAAGGAGAGCTGTGGAGATGGTCACACAACAATGTGACTGTGCTTGGTACTACTGAACTGTACACTTAAAAATGGATGAAATGGCAAGATTATATTTCATTGACCAAAAAAGGACTTTCTGCTATTTTTTTAAATCCCAGAAGTTGTGTTCTGAGTCTCAGTTGCTGTCCTGTCCATGCCCACTTTGCACCAACAGCAACGAGTTAGGAAATGTCCACACTTGGTGAGGAGGAAAGTTGACTGACTTAGTTGGATTCTCCCAACTCCACACCCAACTCTTTGATTCCTTGGACAAGGTCACCTGCTTCTTGGAGCCTTATTTCCATTGAAGCCCAAAGCACTTAACAATGCCTAATCTCCCTTCAAGATTCCCAGTTTGGGAAGGTTCTCTCCAGAGTCTAATGGCGCCCACATTGTTTGCCCACATGGCTTGTTAAATTCAGCTTCCTGGGACCCCACTCCCCACTCACCCCCAGACTCTAATTCAGTCAGAGCCTGAATATTTGCTATGCAACAGGCACCCCAGGAGATTTTTTTCCCTTTCCCCTCCTGCTTCCCTCTACCTCCTCACCCCCACCAGCCCAGGAGATTCTGATGCAGGGATTCCTCAGACCCCCTTAAGAAACACTGCAGTGGTTCATACCTGGGCTTATTCTTTTACGGTAATTGTACAGTTTTCTAAAATGAAAAGCACAGCCACTTACTGTGTGACCTTAAATAAGTTATTTAACCTCTCTGTCCTGCCAGTTTCTTCTTATGCAAATGGAGATCATAATAGTACCTACTTCATAGGATTGTTGAGATTTCAATAAAATTAATGAGCTCAAGGATACAAAATGCTCAGAACACTAAGTCGTAGAATGTGTACCCCAAAACAGACTATGAGACTCTGAGATTTGCAAGCAGGAGGTTTACTGATGGATACAGGATAACCTGCGCATCAATCAAGTTGCCAGGAGGTTGTGGCGAGCTCATGAGGTCTGGAGGTCTGATGGCGCTTCAGCCAAGCTGAGGATGTTTGTGCCTTCCCACTATGGGCCAGGCACTGGGGCAGAGGGCATGAGCTTGGAGTAGACGGTCCGAGCAATTCCCAGGCAGGCATGCAGCTAGGGGCAGACAGGGGAATTTCCCTGGGGCTCTGGGCAGCAGGGCACAGCATCCACGCCTCTGTGCCGAGTGCTCACAGGTATCCATTCCACCCCCACCCCACCCCTATGCAGCTTGTGTCTGCTGCCCACCGCCTGGAGTCACCTGGAAAAAGAAAGGAAGGCGAGCGTGCCCCAAGGCTGTCAGTACAGACACTCCACTAGGGGCAGGTGAGCCTGGTGTCCCTGCTGGGTGACTGGCGGCTGAGACCTGTGGCACACACCCACGCTCATTGCCTGGTGACTTCACTCGGGCCTTGTCACACCTCCCTGCAGTGGTTAAGCCCCATCTTCCACAAACGGAAACCGCAGCTTAGGAAGGGCCAGCGCCTTGGCCAAGGCCACTAAGCTAGAAAATGGCAGCACCATAATCTAAACCCAGGAGTCGGTCCTCAGGGCGTGGGGTTAACCCCTGCACACCCCTGCCCCGGCGCTGGGACTGTGGGGTAGGGGTGTGAGGGAAGCTCAGCAGCCGCTGGCATGGTGACGATGAGGAGTGGAGATCCTGTCGGGGCCTTCTCCCCAAGGACTGGGCCTGCCACCGGGTTCACTCTGCAGACACACCAGGAGAAGTCAGCGCGCCATGCTTTCCGGCCTAAGGACCTAAAAACAGGGGCCCAGCTTCCCTCCAGTCTCCTCTGCTCCATCCTCTGGCTATCCTAGGGCGTCCCCTCCACTGGGGCCTCAGTGTGCAGTGAGGGACACACAGCATTGCCTCTCCAGCAGCCTCCAAAGGCCAGGGTCAGGAAATGGCCAGGCTTTCTACTGGTCCCCAGCCAGCTTGTGATGGGGCCACAGGTGCCCAGTGAAAAGTCCCAGGCACCCTTGGGCCTGCTGAGCTCACCTCCACCACCGTTCCCGGGGCTCAGCACCAGCTCTGGGCCACCCAGCTCCCTCACCCAGCACCTGACACCTCCCCTTAAGTAGCACTGTCTGCAGGTTCCTCACTGTCACCCCACAGTGATGCAGGCTCCCTGGGTCAGACCCGCCTCACCTCATCCCACCCTGCCCAGGATCCCAGAAGGCCTGGGCTCAGGACCCACTTGTTCAGGAGAAGTGGCCACATACACAGTACCCAGGGGCAAGGTCCAAGTTCACTCTGACCCGAGAAGTAACTACCAAGCTACTTGTCACAACACTTCTCTGGTGTTAGTTGCACACACCCAGACTTGCTTTATGCCAGCATCCTCTGGTTTCTAGAACCCCAGAGAAAACCCACTTTAGGCAGGTGGGCCCACCCTTCACCATGCCCACCAGCTTTGTGACCTTGGCCAAGGACTCAGCACTCTTTTCTGTAAAATGAGAAAAGGCTATTGAAGAATCCATCAGGATAAGGTGGAGTCGTGCCCAGTAGGCAGTAGGAAATGGAGGTCATTGCCATCAACTGGGCCTGAAGCTAGCCCAGGAGGAAGCTGGCGCTAAGAGGCTCACATGGACCCTGCAGGACAGAACAAGGGAGGAGAAGGCCCGGGTAAAGGGGGCCGAGTGAGAGCTGGGCTGCTGGGACCAGGGCAGGCCAAGGTCAGGAGCCAGAGAAGAGGGATTAACAAGGACCACGGGGGGAAGATGGAGACAGGGCAGACACCAAGGGAGCCTCCCGGGCTGCTGAAACCCACCAGTGCCCAGCTCTGGGGCTGCTGTTCAGACCTTCTCTCTCAGCAGTTCTCAACCTGTGGGTCGCAACCCCTTTGTAACAATGAAAATGCATCCTGCATATCAGATATTTACATTACGATTCGTAACAGTAGCAAAATTACAGTTAAGAAGTAGCAAAGAAAATAATTTTATGTTTGGGGGTCACCATAACATGAGGAACTGTATTAAAGAGTCACAGCATTAGGAGGCATTAGGAAGGGTGAGAACCACTGTAATCTATCCGGACCCTCCAGGACGCCCCTGCACCCAGGCTGCCCCACAGGAGAAAGAAGCAAGCCCTGACCAAGTGGAAAGACCAGTGGATATGATGTTAGAAGACTGGGTCAGCAGGCTGCCTCTGCCCTGAGTGACTGAAAGGGGTCAAGGCCAAGCACATTCTCATTGGTGCATAAACCAAGATCTACGACTGCAAAGTGGGCATTTCCCACCCATTGGCATGAGCCAACCCAGCTAGATCATGACTCTGGGCCTATGCCCAGTGCCCTTTTACTCCCATGCACACAGGCCCTAACCCAGCTGATACAGAAGGCTTACCCTGGTCCGGGGCCCCCTCTTCCTCTCTGCCAGAGTGTCCCTGAGGCCTAGCTCCTGTGTCACCTACACCAGGACTCCGTGGCCCACAGACGGAAGATACCAATCAAAAGGGCTCTCAAAATTCATTTCGTCTAATTGTGAATCTTGTCAGAGAAAGGGCCAGGAAGGGAGCTGACGCGAACAGTAAATCACGTCTGCAGGAAGAGAAGAAGCTTCCCTTGGAAATTAAGGGACCGCTGTTGACAGGCCGGACCATCAGAACGCCAGCTGCCTAATGAAGCAATAAAGGCCTTTGTTCCCCCACTTCTCGCTGCCCTGCTCTTACATGTACAATTATTACAAAAATCAAAGAGAGGAATGTTGCCTTGAGATATGATTTCCATATTGGTATGGATTTTATTATACAAGCAGTACAATACGCTCCATTATCATTTTGATTATACGCGCCTTTCATTTGCAATATCGGACCATTATCTGCAGTACATTCATTACATTATAAGAAACTGGGACTCTCTCCTTACGATGAATTGTAAAAAAGGATTTCTATTTTTTGCAGATTGATATTTCAGGGGAGAACATTAAACAGCAAACATTATTTGTAAAGTTTTTTTTTTTTTTAACATAAACTCTTAAAAGAAGGAAATAACCCTGATATTTCTAACAGACAGAAAAGCCCCAGGCTAGATGCAATAAATGATTGCAATTTAGAATGCATGTACTACTAGGGACTCCTGATTAAATTGTAAGTTCCTTGAGAGAAAGGAAGTTAGAAATGAAGCTGGGGGTTCAGCCTGGCGGTTGGGAAACAGAAAGACGTGACGTTAACTGTGGCCTCCAGACTGGGACGTGGGTTTCACACGGGGCAAGAGAAGTTCCTTAGGGAGAGGGACGGCCATCCGTGAGTCTGGGCCTGACGCTCAAGGTTGCCACATGCAGATCTCCTGTTGAGAAACCAGAAAAGAGTTTGTCTGGTTGTGACTCAAGGGCACACCAGGCAGTGCCCTCATCTGAGCAGGAGAGGACGCTGAGGGAGAGAGCTGCACATCGGCGCCCAGGGACTTGCTATGAAACCCACTGCCCGCCACCAGAAACAAATATGAGACAAGGGCTGCAACCAGGCACACCAGAGCTCACATCTGCTCTGCCCAGGCCTACGAGTGTGTGTCCCAGAGCAAAGTCCTTGGCTTTGGTTTCCCCACTGAAAAAATATAGCTAAGACCGCATCTAACCAGGTGGCAAGCTTGCTAGGATGATCCGATAAAGCTACAGGTGGGAAAGCCCCTCCAAAGGGTAGCACTGCTTGATATATTAATAATGGCGAAATAATTTCTTTTTTTTTTTAACATGTATTTTATTATTCTTCATTACATTATTCCCCCCCACCCCCTAGTGGTAAGACAGAATTTATTTATAGAAAACACTAAAGGTCCTGGTAGAGGGAGAGAATTCTAGTGGGGAGAGAGAAGCTCTCTCCATTTCTCTCCCAGTCTTTCCCCATCTCCTCCTTTAGGCCTTTAGTCTCAGGGTATATATAGGTGTATGAGTTCCTTGGCCAGGAAACGAATGAATATAGTCCCTTCCACCAGGGGCAAGGTGAATGAATGTATCAATGAATGGATACAGTCCATTCATGGAATTGAGGCCTAGGAAATTCACAAGAAATTGACCTAGGCATAGGAGATGGGGGTTCCACATTTAGTCCAAAGTGTGAAGTGAA
>CAUYON010013462.1:0-10843 GCA_963573935.1 Arctocebus calabarensis
AGCTGGAGACACCATCAAGAAGACAGTCCCTGCTAGGGATCTCCTACCTTTCTCTCCCTTTTCCGATGTAGCCTTAACGTTTAGGAGTGTTGTGGGGAGTGAGGTAAGGACATCTATTGTTTTTTTTTTACAGATAGTGAAGGGCAATGGGACATTATGTGAACTTTTGGCCTATATTCCCCAATTAATTTATTTAATTTTTCTCTTTCTTTATTTCTTTCTTTATTTCTTTATTTATTTCTTTCTTTCTTTATTTCTTTATTTCTTTCTTTCTTTATCTCTCTCTCTCTCTCTCTCTCTCTCTCTCTCTCTCTCTCTCTCTTTCTTTCTTTCTTTCCTTCTTTTTTGTAGAGACAGAGTCTCACTTTGTCACTCTTGGTAGAGTGCTGTGCAATCATAGCTCACAGCAACCTCCAGCTTCTGGGCTTAGGTGATTCTCTGGCCTCAACCTCCCAAGAGGCTGGGACTACAGGCGCCCGCCACAACGCATGGCTGGTTTTCGATGTAGTTTGGCCGGGGCCAGGTTTGAACCCGCCACCCTCGGTATATGGGGCTGGCACCCTACTCGCTGAGCCACAGGGGGAAAAAAAAAAAGATAATTGGTTTCTGTACCCATGGGATGAGAAAGTGAGTCCCTTCCCCTACACAATGTCCTGCACTCCACGGAGTCGGTCAAAGATGACAGCTCTGTGTCCAGCATCCACATTATACAAAGCAGAGTTCATCACGCCACCTGCAAAGGCTAAGGCCAGGCCCAACTTGCCGATGGACTCAAACACTCTGGCAGCCACGTTTCCTTCTGTTGGACCCACTCTCACCTGCTCCACTCTGACCTCCACATCCCAATGTTTGTGCTTTTATTTCTATTTCTTATCTTATTGCCCTGCCTGTCCAGTAAAATATTAAATACGAGTAGTAGGAAAATGGCCTCACATTTGAACTGACTGATAAACTCACCAAAGTGGAATGAAAATTAACTTCATACTTAAAATAACTGAACAATCATTAGCTAGAGAAAGAAATATTATTTAGATATAGACTAAGTATCTCAAAAATCCAGCAGGCATAGATACTCCCTCCAGGGACTTTTCTATTTGAGAGATAGACCCTTAGCGTGAGGAAATTTAAATGTAGCTGTCTATCAGCATTAAAAAAAAAAAAAAAAGCCCACGAGGACCATCCATACTTTCCCGTGGAAACCCTAAACTCTCCTATCCATTTTCGTAAGTTTAGAATACTCTAAACCTTTGCTATCTTGTTATTCAGCAGGTCCCACACCAGTATTCCTGTTGGTAAGCGTCTGAAATATAAACCTGGTTTGTATTTCCTTTAATCTCTCTGTTGTCCTTTAATTTGTAGACCCTCAAACATTAGGCCTAATTTATAAGAGGTAAAATTTTCCTGCCAAGAGGTTTGGTAAGAAGGATGGGATGGTCTGGAATCCCTGCTCACTCTGTTAAGACCTCAGCTGAATCATAGGAACTGTCAGCAAGCAGCAAAGGTCAACTTTTTACCGTTCAGACTCTGAAATCTCTGCTCATGGTCTAGAAAAGCAAGGACAGTAAAAGTCTTTTCTCACTTTTTAAAAAAGACTTTTTTCTAAATTTAGCTACAGGAAAAAACTTGTAGTTACAACTAGTTTTTTTTGTTTTTTTTTTTTTGAGACAGAGTTTCAGTATGTTGCCCTTGGTAGAGTGCTGTGGCATCACAGCTCACAGCAATCTCAAACTCTTAGGCTTAAGCAATTCTTTTGCCTCAGACTCCAAGTAGCTGGGCCTACAGGCACCTGCCACAATGCCCAACTATTTTTTGGTTGTAGTTGTCTTTATGGTTTGGCAGGCTCAGGCTGTGTTTGAACCCACCACCTCTGGTGTATGCGGCAGGGGCCCTAGTCGCTGAGTTACAGGCGCTGAGAAAACAACTAGTTCTTGCATATTGTGACTTTGTTCCAGACAGCCATTACGTATCTGTTTCTCACTGTCTTTTGTGCTACGGTTTTGTGTTGTTTAAAAGTGCTATTTCTTGAGAATTTAGTTTTACAAATCAGAGGTAATGTTTTCTGTGGTTTTCAGCCTGCTGGGGGAAAGGGGACATATTGTCAGGTCTGAACTCAAGAGATAGACAACCATGAGGAGAAACATCCAGCCCTTCACCGTCAGGTGTGATTGTCTGTGTTCATCAGCAGTATGCAGGAAGGTCATTCTATCGCTAATGTTCTGAGAGCTTTTAACATGAATGTTGTTGGCTTTCTTGTCATTTTTTTCTTGTGTATCTAATAAAATGACAATGTAGTATTTCTCCTTTATTCTGTTAACATGGTTGCTTTCGTTTTTTTTTTTTTTTATCATTGATCAGATAAACCCCACTAGGATGCAACATATTATTATTTTAATATTAAAAGTAAATATTAATAAATTTGGTTTCCTGATTGCACGTTTATTTTTTGAGGGAATTTTTTTAGCTATACTTGAAGTTTATTGCTTCGTATTTTGGTTTTTTGTCCTGTCTCTGCTTGTCTTTGCAACCACTGTAATTCTGGCACCATAAAATGAACTGGATAACCTTCTCTCCTACTGATATTCTGGAAGACTTTGTATTAAATTAGTATTATCTTCTAGGTATACTTCATCAGTAAATCCATCTAGAGTTTTCTTTGTTAGAAAGCTGTTGGCTACAAATTCAATATCTTAAGAGATATATTATTAAAATATTTAGGTTGGTACATTGTATACGCAAAGAACTTTCCCATTATAGAAGCTATTCTATTTTTAAATATAGTTATTTGAAATTTTTATTAATATTATTTTCATATATTTTATGTATGATCTGCAATTTCATCTCTTATTTTTGTTACACATACTTTGTATTTTCTTCATTTATAATTTCCTAGCTCGGTCAATCTCTCTAAAAGTTCATGAATTTTATTGATCCTTTTCGAAACACTAGAGATTTTTTTTTGATCTCTTTATCTGTTCTCAGTATTACAGATTTTTCTTATCGTCAGTAGATCCTTCCTTCTACTTGCTTTCACTTTAACTTGTTATTCTTTTCTCACTTTTTTAAGGTGACACCTTAAGTCTTTCCCGTTCTACTCAACTATTCTAACAGTGCAGAGGGGCAAGGCAAGTATTCACTGCTGTTCTCACCATATGTATGAGTCAGGCTCTCTGACTCGGGTCCCAAAGTAAAGCATTTCCTTTCTGATTGCTTTTATTTCTTCACCCGTGTATCTGGTTTCAAAATATATTCTTGCCTCACTCCCATGAGATGAGAGGTCCTTTTGGTTCTACCCTTGATCTTTTTATCCCCCAGATGCAATGGGTTTTCACCAAAGCCATAAAATCAAAATAGTTTTTTTTACCTTTTTTCAGCAGTTTAATGCTGCTTTTCACTAAGGATTTCAGGAAAGAAGAGTTCATGTTTCTCTCAAGAGGGAGGTGATATACCTTTCCCCTAGATCCACATACCAAGTCTTGCTTTCCTAGTGCTAACACCTTCCCCCATTCTGTTTTTGTGAGTTTGCAAAAAGTACAATTTCCCGTTTGTGTCAGTATCCCCCAATAGTTTTATTTTTTCCTTGTAGTCCACACTTATTCTTTAGGAAATCATTTTTCCCCTCCCCACCACCATCCAGCCATTGCTTCCCTGAGAAAGTAACTACTTGAACTTGATTTTTTCCATATAACTAATCATTTTTTAACTAACATTTTGTTAGTTAGTTTATCAGTAATCTACTTCTATCATGACTTCAAGAGAGCTTACAAACTTGCAGATTTTTTCAGCAGTTTTAGGTAGAGGTAGAAATGAGAGGTAGAAATTATCGACATTTAAAGTAGAGATTGGACAACATTGATCTTTTAAAAGGCAAGCTTTAGTAAGGAGCATGCTACAAAATAGTCTTTTGGTAAATGCTTACTTAATGAATTAATTATCGTATTTTATGTATAGAAGATTAAGTCTTCAGAATGAGACTCTAGATTACATCTGTGCATTTAGGAAGATACATAAGGAGAGAGTACTACTACAATGATTACAAAAATTAATCAACATGTTTGCAAGAAAACTTAACAGCAAAAATACAATCGGTGTGGTTTAGCCTTTTTATTAAAGATTCATTTTTAGGAATGTTTACTGAGGACTGACTGCAAAGGAGAAAATATATTAGTATGTTCAATTTTGGAAGTCTGGCTTACAAACTCTTTCCTAGAGCTAAGCTACAAAAAACAAATGCTTTCCAAATATAAAATGATATACTCATCCCTGAAGAGAAGTATCAGAAAAGTCCTTTGGAAGGCACTTGAATCATCCTTTACCCAAATATATGTTTTATCATATTCTTTGAATTCTATTGCGCCAGGAACCTGTCCTCAATTCATATTTCAACCATAATCATTATTGATTATTTGCATTTTTCATTGTTTTAATAATAATTTTTATTATTTTTGCATAATAATAGTTGATAGTTATATAATAGATATGAACATAAAATTTAACTTGTTGTATACACTATTGAAAGTATATTACACATATTTCTAGTACTTAAAATGCCCATGGAATTAAGCATTGCCTCATTTATAGATACAGAATCTGTGACAGAGGTTCAATAAATTGCTAGAACAGTCGATAAGAAGTATAACATGATTTCATATATTGTAAACTGTTTGAAAATAACGACTGGCTATTATAGCATTTATCCAAACAGAAACTGGTTATCTAGTCCTTGCATGAAGTTCAGACAAGAATAGTGTCATAGATACTCATGGTGGGTTATTGACAGAGTGACGAGCTGGGAAGAACTGGTCTAAGAATAATTCCCTATTCTTAGTAAAGCAGGATTTTCATGGAGGGATCTCCTGATCTCCAAGCAGACCTTTGTACCAATTTCAAGGATTATTTGATGGGATGAAATAATAACACTACTGAAACGTATTAAAAAATAACTCAGAAGGGATACAAGGAAGTATGCCAACTATCTTCTCACAACTACTCATGTTAGTAACTTCACAGGGATAAGTGGAAGCTACCTATGGGCCCAAATCAGATATTAATCATAAGAATAGAACAGAATGCCATAGGCTACACTCAGGCAGTACAGGACAAAAGGTAGATCATCTCTTAGGTATTATTACGTGAAGAATACCAAACTCCGAGAAGGATGTTTGACTACAGTTAAACAAATATTAACTTTACAAACAACATTTATTGTGTAAGACTGAGTCTAACAGAAAATTACCCAGGGAGAAAGAACAAGAACTCAGAGTCCATAAAATTATTCTTCTATCAATAAATATAAAAATGATCACGGTTTACTCCTCTGAGTTTGTGATTCTTAATATTATGGTACTTTATACGTGGTAAACATGGTAAATTAAAAAGACATTCATAGGCAAAGTCAAAACTTAGTGATAAGTAAGGGAAGTGTGCAGAGAACAAGAAGTCTAACATATCACTTTCATGTCTTTTTTCCGCTCTACTGAAGGTACAGATACCAAATACCTTACCATACACACTCATTATGGCAACTACTGACAAATTTAACATAATATGGTTAGTCAACAACTTTTCTTTTTTTACTTGCAAGCTTCACTCAGGCAAAAATAAATTATATTTTTTACTGGACTTTCTTTTTTTAGTTTCACAATTTTAGAATTCAACGTTTTCATATTTTCATGACTGATCACTTGATCACTAGCTTTAAAGGTACTATTCTTTTAAGAAACTTGGGTGTCTCTCATCAGTTGTTATTTCCTTAGTTTTTTGACTTCACTTTATTTCTTTCCAGCCTGGACTTCTTGATAAATCACTTTAAATGTACTTGCATCAGCATCCTTGATTTCCTTGGCTTTCTCATCCCTCCCCTGCACATGTCTTGTTAAAGTCCTCACAGAATGAGTCTAAACATCTGCTCTCTCTGCTCCTACTCCCAAGCCCTTGGGATACTTTGGAGAAAATTATGTAACTTGTCTGATTAGTGCCAAAGAATAGCTGTTTCAAACTCTAAACTTGTTGGAAATAAAGCACTGCTCATCAATTGTATTACTTTTCCCAATTTAGTTTTCTATCAGTGCAGTAGCTGCTGTGGAATGCTTCATCCTCATTCTCTCTAAACTAATTGCCCACGTTCCAATAGACAGACAGCTTACTTCATAATGAACATGGAAAACAAAACAGTTAACTGTGAATTATCTTAATACCTCTACCTTGCCTTGGGTCACTCTCCTGAAAGTTGAATTCCCACTTATGTGTCCAATTCCTGTGTTTTGTACAGAGTTTTGAGTTACTTATTTCATTCCTAAATACTTCCTGTTATTTATATGTCTATTTTCTTCCTTTGAGCATCAATGCAAATATTTTCTTAGCTTCTTTAGCTTCTTCACTAATGAAAAAGTAGGCTAAACTCTATGGTGAGGAGAATTCTTATTAATAATAAGTCATCAATAACCTGTCCAGTTTTAATGTCTTAATCTTGAATCAGATGTATATAGAATGGTAACACTTTATGTTTCTTATAATTAAAATCAAACATTTTATTATTCCCTTTTCTGTCCTCCACAGATTATAATTTTACATCCTAAAAACCACTTCTGCTGGTAATTTTCTTTATTTTACCACAAGAAGATGAAGTTCAAACCCATCCAACACTCCCCCAAACCAGAGCTGCTTACATGACACTGCACTGCACCTCCTGGCCCCATCCGAAGGTCACCTGTGAATAACAACTTAAACGGAAGCAGCATCTGACACTTCTGCTGATGTCGACTGGGTATGTGGGCAACAGGGAACTCCGATGCTTCACTATTCTGTGCATCTGCGAATGGTTGTGAAAGTGCAGTGGGGATTCACGTTGTGGAAGTAAATTTTAGCCTTTAGGCAAATTTCAAAATGGAACCATGAATAACAAGGATTTCCTCTGTCTGTCTTACATCAGATATACAGATATGTATTTATATGTATGGGGAAGTCTTTGAATAGTGTTGTTTCCTTTGGTAGTTTAGTTATAATTTCAAAGAGAAAAAAAATAATTTTCAGGCTAGGATGTAGCATTTGCACATTCAATCATGTCTACATGGGTTTCCTTTGGTTCCCATGTTTCTTTGTTGTGTGAGTTTTTTGTTTATTTGTTTGCTTGAGAAGGTCTCACTCTGTTGCCCTAGATAGAATGCCATGGTATCATAGCTCATAGCAACTTCAAACTCCTGGGCTCAAGAGATCCATTTGCTCAGCCTTCCCAGTAGCCGGGACTATGCATGCCTGCCACAATGCCTGCCTGGCTAACTTTTCTATTTTTACTAATGATGGGCATCACTTTTGGTAAGGCTGGTCTAGAACTACTGAGTTCAGGTAATCCACCCGCCTTGGCCTCCCAGAGTGCTAGTTTTACAGGTATGAGGCATCACGCTCTGCTCTGGATCTTGTGTTGTCCTACTACATCCCCAAAAGACATAGGGGTTAGGTTTACTGGAGTGTCTAAAATGTCTTAGTGTGAGTGAGCATGGGTGTGTGTGAGTGTGTGTGTGTGTATATGCTTTGTTTGCAAAGGGACGGCATCCTGGCCAGACATGTTTTATGCCCTGAGTTGCCAGAATGGGCTCCCCAGCCTGAAACCCTAAACTGGAATAATAAGTAAATCATTATCTTACTTGTTTTTTATTAATCTTTCTTAAATGTATGTGTAGCTCACATTTATTTCAATGGTTAATATTAGAAATGTTTTGTTTTGTGTTTAGAAGTTTGGTGATGTTCTTGTGATGAGAAGTCTGCCATAGGAACTTACCTTCTGTTTATGTCAGTTAGCCTAAGGTAAAATTGTTTTTGCTAATGTTGTTTCATTGAAAAATTGTTTTCCAAGAACTTATTCAGGAGTGAGGACATAATGTATATTCTCTTTTACAAATCCTCATTTTAGGAAGTAGAAAATTACACATATGTATAGGTTGCCAAAAATGGACATACATTTCAGGAAAGGATAAAACTATCCTTGAGGATTGTAATACTCAAGTCATATTTGACTTCTGCAATTACAAGAGGTGCTCGAATGTGACTCGTACTCATCTTTTGTCATCAGTATATATTGAGTATTACAATTTAAATACAGTTCTTCCTTTCTTAAAACTTTTATCCAGTTTTTGGTGCCCTGTGTATATATACACACACATACACACATTTGTGAGTGTGTGTGTGTGGAATATAAGTATATGCTTACGTATACACAGGTGCATACTTACAGGAATACCTGCATTAGGAAAACATACTCCAAGTCAGGTACCAGCACATCAGTCATTCTTTTCAATGCTCTCTCCAGTTCCATTTTCCTTATAAGTACTTATTTTCCTGAGCTCCATGTTTTACTTCTAACCTCACAGAATTGCCACATACCTATGGCCAGGTAGCAAAAACATAAAAAGAAAAGTTTAATAACAATTACTATCTGAAAGACTTGGGGGAAAGGTGAGCAGATCATCCTCTTTTTTGTTTTCTGGAAGACTGTGCAAAATTACTAGGCCTGTCTCTGGTCTAACTCAAGGATGTGTATCCTCCAACATCCAGGAATCCACATAAGCCTTTTGGGCAAGGCATTAGGTTGTTATGTGGGCCCTGTTTACTCCCTAGTGTCTTTCTTTCATATTTGATCTGTCAATGAAAATGGCTTCTTACCACTTCTTTCAGAATCAGATCCAGTGTGTAAGGGTCGAGGTGGGTCACTTTGCTTTCAGGGAGGGCTCTTTGTCATGCTGAAAAACTACCCATGTATATCTCCATTTGTACTTTCTTCTGGGCCCCGAAATGTGGGGTTTTGCTATTCCCAGGTTGTCTATACATCAAACCTAGTGAAATATTTTGTCTCACTTCTTTCACTGTAATCTTTTCATGCTATTGTTCTTTCACAACATAAGTAAAATGGGATGTGTCTGTGAGCCCCCCATCTCAGAAAACTCCATAAAGGATATCGGCCATCCTTGTGTTCCAAATCTCTCCCTACACTAGTGCTCATATCATTTCATCATATATTCTTTTTATTTGGAGCCACTGCCATAATATAGCATTTCACCATTTCATATAATCCATTGAAGTCATTTTCTGATTGGCATCTTTATTTCTGGTTTCTTCAATTCATATTTCACATAGCTGTCATTATGTTTCAAAATACACGCTCCATGTTATAATGTGGTTATTAAAAAGTCTTAATAGTCATCATCATTACAATAAATCTCATATATCTGAGTAAAGACAAAATGACAGTTAATGTTCTGAGTCACAGATGTACCATGTGATGGATTATCTATGAATCCTTATTTTTATATGACATGATCTAAAATTTCTAGAATAGCAATTAACAAGCTTCAATATATCAACCTGTTTCATTTTTTTCATATCATTTGAACTTCTCTACCAAATTTCACTCCTGTTAACTACAGTTATTTGCCCTTCTGAGAATAATGTCATTGTTTTTGTATTGTTTATTTTGTTTCCTAAGATATTCTTTCCCATTTCTGCCTGGAAAACTGTTTTCTTCCAAGGTATGTTTACAATGTCCTTTCCTGTTAAATTTTTCTCAATCCACTAGTTACCATTAGTTGCTCTTTCTCCTATAATACAAGAGTACCCTGTACACAAGGAAAAATGTATTCTTAACTTACTGGTGAATTAAAGAGACTCGATTTAATTCTTATGATGCTCCCTATCTCATTTTCAAGTTTGCTGACAACATGATAACTAAAAAGAAAGGATGTGAAAGAGCACCCTAAGCAAAATTGACAATGTCCTAAAACCATTTCAAAGTTTTCTCCAATCTCTGAGAGCTATGAAAGAAAGGGAGGATGTATAGAGATTTTATTTTTGTGAATGAAAGCATTCTGGGAGCCTTGACATTTTTTTCCAAAGTAGGTCAGGGATGAGCCATACTACATATTAACACCTTGGTATCAAGTTTAGGGGTTGTCCTTGGGGAGCTTGGTTTGTGGTTCCCAAAGTGGGAGTCTGGTGGACTGATATCTGAGACAAGCGGGAAAAGCTAAAATAACTATGACAGAAAATATTTGGTGCGATATGTGTGGAATAGAGGACTCTCTTTAGGAAGAAGCTACATGAGCAATCACTGTGGTCATTTTGAATCCAATCTGGAGGGGCCACTTTGGGGAAGCTGAAACCTCAGTACAAAAAGAGCTGGGGTTGAGCCACCATATTACCCTGGGCAGTGAAGGAAGTAATGGCAGAAAATTAATATTTAATATTATTACATTCAAGTTTTCAGAGATTCTTTCTGCCGAGCTAGGAGACCTGTGGTTAGGTTCTCGGAGTTTCCCGGCAGCATGGCCCCCAAACGCCAGTCTCCGCTCCCACCTCAGAAGAAGAAACCAAGACTGCCTAATGCTCCCAGACCAGAGGACACCTCAGGCTCTCAGGGATTGCCGAAAAAGAAAGAAAAAGAAGAGCAGGAAGCAATTGAACATATTGATGAAGTACAAAATGAAATAGACAGACTTAATGAACAAGCCAGTGAGGAGATTTTGAAAGTAGAACAGAAATATAACAAACTCCGCCAACCATTTTTTCAGAAGAGGTCAGAATTGATCGCCAAAATCCCAAATTTTTGGGTAACATTTGTCAACCATCCACAAGTGTCCGCGTTGCTTGGGGAGGATGAAGAGGCACTGCATTATTTGACCAGAGTTGAAGTGACAGAATTTGAAGATATTAAATCAGGTTACAGAATAAATTTTTATTTTGATGAAAACCCTTACTTTGAAAATAAAGTTCTCTCCAAAGAATTTCATCTGAATGAGAGTGGTGATCCATCTTCAAAGTCCACTGAAATCAAATGGAAATCTGGAAAGGATTTGAC
>CAUYON010013463.1:0-28420 GCA_963573935.1 Arctocebus calabarensis
GGACTGTCTGTGCTCATCAATTTTTTTTTTTTTTTACACAGAGCCTCAAGTTGTCACCCTGGATAGAGTGCTGTGGCATCACAGCTCACAACAACCTCCAATTCCTGGGCTCAAGCGAGTCTCCTGTCTCTGCCTCCCAAGTAGCTGGGACTACAGGTGCCCGCCACAATGCCTGGCCATTTTTTTTTTTTTTTTTTGGTTGCAGCCGTCATTGTTGTTTGGCGGGCCCAGGCTGGATTCGAACCCACTAGCTCAGGTGTATGTGGCTGGCGCCTTAGCCCGTTGAGCTACAGGCGCCAAGCCTGATTTTTTTTAATGACAGAGTCTCTCTGTCACCCAGGCTAGAGTGCCACGGCCTCAGTGTAGCTCACATCAACCTGAAGCTCCTGGACTCAAGTGATCCTCCTGTCTCAGCCTCCTAAGTAAATGGGACTATAGGTGCCCACCACAATGAACAGCTAATTTTTTTTATGTTTAGTAGAAATAGGGTCTTGGCTCAGTGCCCACAGCTTAGTGAGTAGGGCACCAGCCTCATACACTGAGGCTGGTGAATTCAAACCCGGCATGGGCCTGCTAAAACAATGTCAACTGAAACCAAAAATTAGCCGGGCTTTGTAGCAGGTGCCTGTAGTCCCAAGTTACTTTGGAGACTGAGACAAGAGAGTCACTTGAACCCAAGAGTTTGGGGTTGCTGTGAGCTGTGACACCACAGCACTCTACTGAGGGCAACATAGTGAGACTTGGTCTCAAAAAAAAAAAAGAAGAAAGAAAAAAATAGAGTCTTGCTCTTGTTCAGGCTGGTCTTGAACTCCTGACCTCAGGTAATCCACCTCCCTTGGCCTCCCGGAGTGTGAAGATTATAGATGTGAGCCACTCCTCTTGGCCTCGTGGATCTATTTTTTAGTTCCCTGAATAGTACTTTGTTTACTGTTGTTACATAGTAAATACTTGTTGAAAGATTGAATAAACATCTGTACATCTGTTCTTTCAAATCCTCTTCTGTCCTTTTTTTTTTGTCAGGCCAATGAAGAATAGAATACTATCAACATCAGGCTCCTCACCTATAGCTCAGCAGCTAGGGCACCAGTCACATACACTGGAGTTAGCAGGTTTGAATCCAGCCCGGACCTGCCAAATAACAATGACAACTACATCAAAAAAAATAGCTGGGCGTTGTGGCACCTGTAGTCCCAGCTACTTGGGAGGCTGAGGCAAGAGAATTGCTTAAGCCCAAGATTTAGAGTTTGCTGTGAGCTGTAATGCCATGGCACTGTACTGAGGGTGACATAGTGAGACTCTGTCTCAAAAAAGAAAAAAAAGAATACTATCAACATCAAAACACCTAAGGCACAAAAACCCTTGTGGGTCTGTATCAGTGTTTTTCAACCTTTTTTATCCTACAGTACACTTAAATTATGTTGATCCAAAAAAAAAAAAAAAGAAAGAAAGAAAGATAAGAATATATTTACTGTGCTTTGAAATTCTTCTTATTTATTTATTTATTTTTTTGGCAGTTTTTGGCTGGGACTGGGTTTGAACCCACCACCTCTGGCGGTATATGGGGCCAGCGCCCTACTCCTTTGAGCTACAGGCACCACCCCTTCTTTTTTTTTGAGACAGAGTCTCAAGCTATCACCCTGGGTAAAGGGCTGTCGTGCCACAGCTCACAGCAACCTCCAACTTTTGGGCTTAAGCGATTCTCTTGCCTTAGCCTCCCAAGTAGCTGGGACCACAGGCACCCACCACAAGGCCCAGCCATTCTTTTGGTTGTCATTGTTGTTTGGCAGGCTTGGGCTGGATTCGAACCCACTAGCTCTGGTGTATGTGGCTGGTGCCCTAACTGCTTGAGCTACAGGCGCCAAGCCTTGAACGTCTTTCAAAAAAAATTTTAAGGCTTGGTGCCTGTGGCTCAAGCGGCTAAGGTGCCAGCCATGTACACCTGAGCTGGTGGGTTCGAATCTAGCCCAGGCCCACCAAACAACAATGATGGCTGCAACCAAAAATGGCTGGCGTTGTGGTGGGCGCCTGTAGTCCCAGCTACTTGGGAAGCTGAGGCAGGAGACTCGCTTGAGCCCAGAAGTTGGGGGTTGCTGTGAGCTGTGATACCATAGCACTCTATCCAGGGTGACAGTTTGAGGCTTTGTCTCAAAAAAAAAAAAATTCAATTAATGATCTTTAAAAATTTTCACGTCACACCTAAGATCCTCTTATAGTCAACCAGTGTGCTATGGCACACCGGTTGATAATCACTGGTGTATATGATCAAAGTATAGTCAGAAAACTGATGTTGGGACACAAATGTTTGGATTCAAGTCATTCTTTGAATACTTATTAGAAGCATCACATTGCCAATTTTGTTTAGGACATAAGGAGAAAGCTTTCTCTGTTACGTAGGTCAAGTTAGTACTCATTTCTGTGTGCCTGGTGCTGAACCCAATGTGGGCTCCCCCCCAAAGAAAAGGCCATCTAGCGGGGAAGTTTCTCTCTTTCTTTCTTTCTTTCTTTCTTTCTTTCTTTCTTTCTTTCTTTCTTTCTTTCTTTCTTTCTTTCTTTCTTTCTTTCTTTCTTTTCTTTTCTTTTCTTTTCTTTTCTTTCTTTTCTTTCGAGACAGAGCCTCAAGCTATCACCCTGGATAGAGTGCTGCGGCATCACAGCTCACAGCAACCTCCAATTCCTGGGCTCAAGCCAGTCTCCTGGCTCCTCCTCCCAAGTAGCTGGGACTACAGGCGCCCGCCACAATGCCTGGCCATTTTTTGGTTGCAGCTGTCATTGTTGTTTGGCGGGCCCCGGGCTGGATTCGAACCCGCTAGCTCAGGTGTACGTAGTTGGCGCCTTAGCCTGTTGAGCCACAGGTGCGCCGAGCCATTTTTTTTTTTTTTGTAAAGACAGAGTCTCAATGTGGCGTCACACAGCAACCTCCTGCTCTTGGGCTTAGGCGATTCTCTTGCTTCAGCCTCCCGAGTAGCTGGGACTATAGTCGCCCGCCACAACACCTGCCCATTTTTTGTTGCAGTTGTCATTGTTGGTTAGCTGGCCCAGGCCGGTTCAAACCCACCAACTTTGGTGTAGAGGCTGGTACTGTAACCACTGTGCTACGGGCGCCGAACCTGGTGGGGAAGTTTCTATAGGAATAGCGACCTTATGCATTCTGACTCTTCTTAGCAAAGGTTCAAGAAAGTACTGCTCTAACTTGAGGCCTTTTTTGTCAGGCCAATGAAGATCATTAAACACCTATAGGGCGGCCCCTGTGGCTCAAAGGAGTAGGGCGCTGGTCCCACATGCTGGAGGTGTTGGGTTGAAACCCAGTCCTGGCCAAAAACTGCAAAAAAATAAAAGTAAAAATAAAAAATTAAAAGCACCGGGTGGTGCCTGTGGCTCATCAAGTAGGGCGCTGGCCCCATATACTGAAGGTGGTAGGTTCAAACCTGGCCTCGGCAGAACTGCAAAACAGAAAAATAGCCAGGTGTTGTGGCGGGCACCTGTAGTCCCAGCTACTCGGGAGCCTGAGGCAGGAGAATCACCTAAGCTGGGGAGTTGGAGGTTGCTGTGAGCTGTGTGACACCATGGCACTCTACCAAGGGCGATCAAGATTTATATTTTTTACCAATGAATAAATAAATAAATAAATAAATAAATGCACCTATAGTCACTTGCTTAGACCAGTAGCCAGTTCCTTTGGCCTCATGACTAAAGATTTTTAAAAGTGATATGTGTGCAGTGAGGTCGCGCTGAATATTTTCCAAATATCTCCACATCTGAGCACTCCTCTGAGGAAGACAACTCGCCTGCGTCCCTGTCTTCTACTTACAATAACGATTCAGTCACGATGGGCTCCAGCCCCCCCCCCCCCGTCTCTTTAAGACGCAAGTCTGTGTGTGACTCTGAGAGTAGATTCCCAGTCAGAGCTCCCAAGACCCCCCTTGTGTTCTGACCTGTGCATTCTGTCATCGGCTGGTCTCACTGTCTCTGGTCCTGCATTTCTATCCCCTCCTTCATGCCAGAGCCATATTAATCTTTCTAAAACATGGCTTTTACCCTCTCAGCCCCCTCTTTAGGCGTTAACTTTACAAAAATTCCTAGAACTAAATCCAAAGTCCTCACCCTAGAATGTAAGCCTGCCATGCAGTGGGTCCAGCCGGCTTGGGGGACCTCACCTGCTCCTGGCCCGGGTGAGCACTGAGGTCCAGTGCACCCCCTTCCATGCTCTCACCCGCCCTCTCCCAGCCCTTGCTCTGTCCTCCGAAGCCTCTCCATGCTTTTGTTATTCTGTTTCTCATCCGGCATTCATTTGTCAACTAGATACTGAGCTTCTACCATAGATGAGGCAGTGTTTGGGGCCGCCAGAATATAAACTCAGCAATTGGGATTATATACTCTCCCCTTCTCCCTCACCCCAAGGCATGATTGCCCTTGGGAGCCAATTCAAACCTCACCTTCCCAATGGTTCCCCAACTCTGGAAGGCAGCTAAGTTTAGGGCAGACTAAGCAATCAGGTAAATCTCAGATTTTTGCTTTGCCACCGAATACCTATGGAATAATATTGGGCAAGTCACTCAGTCTTTCTAAACCTCCCATTACCTCAGCCATAAAATGGGGATCATAAGTACATCATGGATTTGTGGTGAGAATAAAGAAAGGTAATAATCAATAGTGATGTTGCTGTGATTATCTTTTCCTTCTCTGAAAACTTCTAGCAGAATAAACAATGCTGGTTCACTTGAGAATTGCTTGTAATGTGCCTGTGTGTCTCATGAAACTCCTTCCCTGCTCAGCAGGTTGTAGCAGGTGCATGGTGAGGGTATGCACAGAAACAGGACACCTTGACCGTCTCCCCTCTTTCCCCTGGGATGCCACCTTCTGCTTTCCTTTCTATACCCTCTCCTGGTCAAGATGAGCCCTTTCTGTGGATTGAAAGCTATCAAGATAGAAATGGAGATGCCTCTCTCTGATGGTAATGCAAGAGGAAAACTTTTACGAACTGGAGGGTGCCTGAATTTCCAGCTAGTGTTAAGCGGCCATAGCAAACCCATAGCTTCAATTTGGCCTGTCAAAGATGGAATTAAAAGTAAATTTGAAGTTTCACAACATGGTTCTCTCTATTATGGGCACTGCTGCGCATTGAAATCGTCTGTGTGAGGCTCGTGGGGATGGGCAGAGATTCAATCACTACTAATAGCTTAAGGAAATGGAGTGGTGAAAATTAGGGTCATCTATCCCAATTGGGGCAAGAAGAGAACCAGGAAATGTGTTTTTCAAGCTTGACATCTTGCCAACTGGAGCTAGAGGGAAATGTTTTCTGAACTCATTGAGCAGTCTACTCACACATCATAGAGATAGCTGGGCTCTAGAGGAGACTAGACCTAAGTTTTATACGGTCTGGTTAAAGACTTGCATCACCCACTCAGAGTTGTGTAGAGTACCCATTAGGGACTTTTGAAACTATACCACATAGCTAGGTAGAAGTCCACCTTAGCAAACACCATAGCAACTGGTTCTATATGCAGCGAAGCTATTTGTAAATCCCCACTTACAGTCTGGAATATTACAAGATATGGCAGACACAACCGCCAAACATTGCATCGTCAGTCATCAGTAGATACCTGAGATATTGTCGACTAGGTGTACTATTTACTTCTAGCATCTGTTTTGGAATTTGGTGTTAAGGAGTCTTTAATGAGAATGAATATTCTAAGTAAGTTACAGATCAAGTTTATATTTTCAAAAGAACTTTTATATGGTCTCTTTTGTATGATCTCTGGTTCTTTTATTTTAAAGAGTGTCTCGCTGTTACCCAGGCTGGAGTCCAGTGCATTATGATAGCTCACTGAAACCTCAAACTTCTGGGGTCAAGTGAGCCTCTTGCCTCAGCTAAGACTACAGGTGCACACCACCAAACTCGGCTAATTTTTTCATTTTTTTCAAGCCCAGCCTATGTTGCTCAGGTTGGTTTCCAACTCCTGGGCCGATGCCACACTGTCTTCATGATGATTGTTACATTGACTCCATGACATAACTTCTCTGAGTTTCCTGCCCTGCTACTTCAGCCTACCCTGGGCTGGGAAGGAGGGTGTCCCTGACTAGGTGCTTGAATTTTGCAAGGGCAGGTAGGGGCTGGAAGACTGGCCTGGAACTCCTGGTTCATTTTCTAGGTTTTCTTGGAGCCAGGCCTGAGGGGATGTTTAGAACTGGAGCCCTGGGCCGGGCGTGGTGGCTCACGCCTGTAATCCTAGCATTCTGGGAGGCCGAGGTGGGTGGATTGCTTGAGCTCAGGAGTTGAAGACCAGCCTGAGCAAAAGTGAGACTCTGTCTCTACTAAAAATAGAAAAACTGAGGGAAGATCTCTTGAGCCCAAGAGTTGGAGGTTGCTGTGAGTTATGGTGTCACAGAACTCTACCCAGAGCAACAGCTTGAGACTCTGTCTTAAGAAAGAAAAAGAATCGGAGCCCTTTTTCCATTTCATGTTTTTCTGGTTTCTAAAAACGAAAATGGCAAAAAAAAAAAAAAAAAAAAAAAAAAAACCCTTGCAGCAGGAGTATTTGTTCTACGCATGGTGTTTCCTGCCAATCTCCTCCACTAGAAAGATCTGCCTTTTGCTCAGACACCTTTTAAAACTGTATCAGATTCAGCCTGATCCATTTCATAAAAAAATAAAAACAAAAACAAACAAACAAAAAAACGATTCTTAAACTAGGGAGGGGCACACGCTTGCCAATATTATGCTAAAACTTTAAGAAGGGCCCTCCCCAGCCCCAGGGGAGTTGGGCTGGCTGGCTTGAGTGCAGGAAGGAGCAGTGGTGACCAGCACAGACTGACACATGTTGGTTTGGAGGTGGGAAGCACCTGGCAGGAGCCCTGGCAGTTCATTATCTGAGATCACTCACCCACATTTGGTCTTTGCTTGGATTTCTTCTGGAAAAGAAAAGGAGAAACACACCCTAAATTCCAGGTAATGGCACTTCATTAAGTTGAAGGTGCCAAGTTTGCATGAATGAAGAGGATTTTCATTGCTCAAGAAAATACCCTTGTCCCCCGTAGCTGGAACTGATCCATCCCGTGCATCTGCAGGAATCCTGCTGCTAAGGGTTGTTCTGGGGGCCAGGACCGGAGTTCTGGGTGCTCTCGAATCAGAGCACGGTGCCAGGGGAAACCCAAGCCATTTAGAAACTCTGCCCAGAGAATGCAAAATAGCTATGCCCGTGGGTCAGTCCCCTTTACACGCTGCCTAGACACGGTGGACTCCAGAGGCCGCAGGGGAAGGCATGCCTTGGAAAGCCTGTGACAGGCTGTAAGAACATGCTTTCCCACATAAACTAAGATATCCGAGCAGAGAGAAGGATCGAAGGAGGAGGGCTGGAGGCAGGGAGGCTTCTCTGGATAAAGACGAGCCAAGAACACAACAGCAGCTGTGGACGTGCCAGTGGCAGGCAGGCAGGTAGCCAAGAATCTCTAGCAAAAGCTGAGCAGGGGCAGCCCCTTCTCCCAGCAGAGTTGCTGGCCTGGAAGTGTTGGACGGAGCCCACCAGTTGCCTAAGCAACCAGGAGGAGTTTAGAGTCCCCAGTGGTTCCTTTGAGCTCTGGTCTGGACTCCCAAGTGGGTGCTTCCTTATTCTTTCCTAACTTCATGGAGAGCATGTGAAGGGTCTGAGGGGATCGTGGCGGTTTGGGGCTCTCCTTGACCAGCAGAGTCCCTGACCGTTCAGGACTGTGTCGCAGTGGCAGCTGTGTGCCTCTCAAGCTGAGATCTGCGTATAAAATTGTGTTTGTTACTGTGTCCTAACTCTTTCTGCATGGATGTGACTTAATTCTTAAATTGACCTTTGCTGGCTGAGGAGAGTGTTCTTCTCCCTAGAGTCTCTGCATCATAATTCTGGAGCCTCTACCATCCTCCAGCGCTTATGTTTTCTTCTCTCCCGCCCCAGCAGGAAAGAAACTGAGCACCAGGAAATTTAAAGTGTCTCAGCCCCTTTCCTGGGAGGCTCAGCCCTCAGGAGAGGAGGTGGCCTCATGCACACCAGCTGCGTGCAGCCCACATCCACGGAGGGGTGGAGGGACAGCCACCCCGGGGCCTCACTGGGCGCCTGTTTTTCCAGCCCTCTTCCTTTCTGAGCCTAACTACATTGCCTAAGCCGTCTTGCTTATTTCCTGGCTCCCAGCAATCTTTAGTGTGAGACCAGGCAGAGGAATCTCCTGGGGTGTATTTGGAAGGAAGGGAGTAAGCTTAGGGTTGGATAACTTCCATGAGCAGAATCTAAAGCAGTGGTTCTTTAGCCCTGCTGCAAAATAGTATCATCTGGGAGCTGTTAAAAGAATTGCAACACGGAGGCTCAGACATTCAGTTCAGTGGGTCTAAATAAAGATTTTTGTTTGGTTAAAAAAATCTTTGTATAAAATATTTTGATAAACAAGTCCCAGGTGACTCTGAGATGAGAATCACTGATTTGAAGGTGAGTAGCCTGGGCGCAAGCACAGAAAAAGTTCTCGTGAGTTACAAAATGGGTTGGAGGCTTATTTATCTGCCAGAAGCTTCTTGGTTTGAGCCAGCCAAACAGGTGTGCTCGTTGACAGAGACAGCTTTCTTCTTCTCTTTATCTACCAGATACACCCTCTAACTTGGTCTAAACTTGAAGGAGGTGGTTTTGGGTAAAAAGTACTGTGGACCATTGCAGGAAAGAAGCCCTGGGGCAGTGGCCAGAGGAGAAAATACAGCCTCAGAGCACCGAGGAGGCGGGGAGGGGATAGTGGACTTGTTTTGAGACATCTAAAATAAAACCCAGAGGAGTCTTGAGACAAAGACAAAGGGAGGCGTGAAACAGAAGTGAAACAGCAGATAGAATCATGAACGAAAATGAGAGCATCCAGAAAGATGAAAAACTCTCACACACCTGTTCTTTGAACATCTCAGAAAGTTGATCTTTTGACTCAAACAATTAGAATTACAAGCGGCCTTCCTTGGAAATCTGTCTCCAATCTCTGAATAGCTATAGCTCTGGCAGCTGCATTGGGACAGTTATTTCAGTGTCCCAGAGGAAAGATATTTTGGGGTTTAGTCCTTGCCAGAAATAAGAAGCCAAGAGAAAAGGAGAAACATTACAGAATTTCCAAAAATATTTTGATAGCAATGCAAAACTTTGTAGAGGCTTAACGAAAAATTAGAGTCCATTCTTATTTTAAGGAAGCCTAGTGGACTGACTCTGTATTTTGGCCAGGAGCTTAATTATGTTTCCCTGTGTTATCAGACCTGCGGAAGGGCCTGTAAGTTCATGGACTACATGTGTGAGTGTATGTGTATACGTGTCTATGTGTCTGTGTGTATTTGTGCATGTGTTTGTAATACTTTTTTAGTTACTTATCTTATTTGGGAAAATGAGGGCAATCACATCGGGTAACTCTGGTAGGAAAGTTAAACAGGGGAGGCTTCAGCAGGGCAAGATGGCTTACAGTGCCGTAATCCTAGCACTCTGGGAGGCCGAGGCTGGAGGATTGCTTAAGCGCATGAATTTGAGAACAGCCTGAGCAAGAGTGAGACTTGTCTCTACTAAAAATACAAAAAGTGAGGCAAGAGGATGGCTTGAGAACAAAAGCTAGAGGTTGTTATGAACTATGATGATGCCACGGCACTTTACCCAGGGGCCACAGCTTGAGACTGTCTCAAAAAAACAATAAAAACCAACCAACCGAACAAACAAACAAACAGAAAACAAGGGAGGCTTCAGTTAGCAATTTAATGTTGGACTATACAACTTAAGAATCAAATATGACCTCACCCATCTGTGGTCATCAGGGCAGTACTGGCTCATTTACCATATTCAGGAACTTTCTGTGGACCCGGCTGGGAAATAATTTGCTCCTAATAAGCTTGCTGTTTTCTTCCAGACCTTCTCTCTACCAACTCCTGTGTCATCTCTTGAAATGCTTAGGAAAAGTCTTTCTTTCTTTCTTAGCGATGAGGTCTTTCTGAGTTGCTCAGGCTGGAGTGCAGTGGCCACTCACAGGTGCCATTTCAGGGCACTACAGTTGCTAATTTCTGGGCTCAAGGATCTTCCTGCCTCACAACATACTGACTTGGAAAACACTCTCTCTAATGGGTCCTAATCTTAGTGGTTAAAGGACTTCGCTCCTCCCCAGCAGTCTAGCAATAAGACTATTTTTATGGGTTCTTATTCTTAATTGGCGTTAACTATTAGTCCCTGTTCTATAATATTTTGTTTATTATCGTGTCCTCATTTTCTCTATTAACACCCAATGGCAGAATTGCACAGGTTATAATTTTTAAAATGAAATAAAACTGTGGATTATGTCCTAGAGATTTGCAGATGTGAGTCTAAGAAGTCCTTCACTGTAAGGGTGTCTCTCGGTCCTGGGCATGTTAACAAACACCTGCCTATCAGTCAAGTTGCCTGGGCAGCCAAATCTGTAAAATCAGTTTGTGGTCAAAACTATCAACAGTGGTAAAGCTTTGCTTATCTCAGCAAAGAAGGTTTTCGTGCAGTTTGAGATGGAAGAATAAATATTTCCATGGTTGAAAATAAAAGTACAGTAGCTGAAGGAACACATTTTCCCATCATCAAAGTGTGAGCCCTTCTGAAAGATGGGCAGTTAGCACAGAGCAGAATTCAGACTGGAGTTCTGCTCTAGAGTTCAGCCACTGAGTAAACAAGATGTTATCTGTTCCATAAAATGTGTAAAGAAAAATGCATCCCAATATCTTTCTTTTTTGTTTAACTTTCTCTGTGATGAGAGAAAGAAATTGTATGTTTATTAAAGGAAGAAAAGGAGGGCTGGGCATGGTGGTTGGTGCCTGTAATCCTAGGACTCTGGGAGGCTGAGAGCTCAGGAGTTCAGACCAGCCTGAGCAAAAGTGAGACTCCATTGCTATAAAAATATAGCCAGGTGGCTCGGCACCTGTAGTACAGTGGTTACGGCATCAGCCACATACACTAAGGCTGGCCAGTTCGAACCCAGCCAGAGCCAGCTAAACAACAATAATAACTGCAACAAAAAATAGCTGGGCGTTGTGGGCACCTGTAGTCCCAGCTACTTGAGAGGCTGATGCAAGAGAATCACTTAAGCTGAGGAATTGGAGGTTACTGTGAGCTGTGACACCACAGCACTCTACTTAGGGTGGCATAGTGAGACTCTGTCTCAAAAAAAAAAAAAATATATATATATATATATCTACACACACACACACATATATATACATATATAGCCAGGTGTTGTGGTAGGTGCCTATAGTCCCAGATACTTGGGAGGCTGAGGCAAGAGAATCACTTGAGCCCAAGAGTATGAGGTTGCTTTGAGTTATGACACCATAGCACTCTAGTTAGGGCAACAAAGTGAAACTCTGTCTCAAAATAAATGAAAGAAAGAAGGAAGGAAGGAAGGAAGCAAGAGGAGCAAGAAAAGGAGAAAGATAAAAGATCTTTTTATTCACATGATTATACATGAATTTGTTTTGTTTTCTTAAATTTTAAAACATTGACATTAGTAACATGTAAACCCCCCAAAGCAGAGTTTTAAGATCATATTGTTATTAAATTTAAGATTGTGCTTAATTAAGAAAGCTTTAAAGTAGAATGTTAATGGGCTTGGCGCCTGTGGCCCAAGTGGCTAAGTAAGGCAACAGCCACATACCCCTGAGCTGGTGGGTTCAAATCCAGCCTGGGCCTGCCAAACAACAATGATGGCTGCAACCAAAAAATAGCCAGGCATTGTGGCAGGCGCCTGTAGTCCCAGCTACTTGAGAGGCGGAGACAAGAGAATCGCTTGAACCCAAGAGTTGGGGGTTGCTGTGAGCTGTGATGCCACAGCACTCTACCCAGGGTGACAGCTTGAGGCTCTGTCTCACACACACAAAAAAGTGGAATGCTAATTGATAATGATAATTAAAATTTTACAGTGCATTACAGTTTACAAAAAGTGTTCATAGGCTTGCTCATTTAATTTTCACAATCTAGAGAGAGAGATCAGGGAGGTTTTATTATCTCCACTTTATGCATAGAGAACCTGAGTCTCAGGAAAGTTAAGGAGCTTGCCCCAAGACATAAACCTGGTACTTGAAAAAATTAAGTCTAAGAGCTTTGGCTCAGTGCCAGTCATGTACACCTGAGCTAGTGGGTTCGAATTCAGCCTGGACCCGCCAAATAACAATGAGGGCTGCAACCAAAAAATGGCCGGGCGTTGTGAAGGGCACCTGTAGTCCCAGCTACTTGGGAGGCAGAGGCAAGAGACTCGCTTGAACCCAGGAATTGGAGGTTGCTGTGAGTTGTGATGTCACAGCACTCTATACAGGGTGACAGCTTGAGGCTCTGTCTCAAAAAAAAAAATTAAATCTGACACCAAACCCATGCTATTGTTTAACTGCTAATTGATTAGTTGGTAAGGACTGTTAAAAGCTAATGAATTATGTATAGGGTATCCTGGATTATACGGTTTCTTATTAAAGTTCTGAGTTTTGTTAGAGTTCTTTTTTTTTTTTGAGACAGAGCCTCAAGCTATCACCCTGGATAGAATGCTGTGGCATCACAGCTCACAGCAACCTCTAATTCCTGGGCTCAAGTGAGTCTCCTGCCTCCGCCTCCCAAGTAGCTGGGACTACAGGCGCCTGCCACAACGTCCGGCCGTATTTTGGTTGCAGCCGTCGTTGTTTGGTGGGCCCGGGCTGGATTCGAACCCGCCAGCTCAGGTGTACATGGCTGGTGCCTTAGCCCTTTGAGCCACAGGTGCTGAGCCTGTTAGACTTCTTTAAGAGAAAAATCTCATGGCCGCGCCTGTGGCTAAGTGAGTAGGGCTCTGGCCCCATATGCCGAAGGTGGCAGGTTCAAACCCGGCCCCGGCCAAATTGCAATAAAAAAATAGCCAGGTGTTGTGGTGGGCACCTGTGGTCCTAGCTGTTTGGGAGGCTGAGGCAAGAGAATTGCCTAAGCCCAGGAGCTGGAGCTTGCTGTAAGCTGAGACCCCACAGCACTCCCCCGAGGGCAGGGCGACAAAGTGAGACTCTGTCTCTAAAAAAAAAAAGAGCAAGCTTCCCATGTTTTCACAACAGTACTGTTTCCTAGTGCTGTTGGGTAAGGCAGCTGTTATCCTGGTCCCAATATTGAATGAGATCTAGAAAAAATTCTTTCCTGGCAGCACCCATAGCGCACTGAGTAGGGCACTGGCCACATGCACCGGGACTTGTGGGTTCAAACCCAGCCTGGGCCTGCTAAAACAAAAAAAATAGCTGGGCGTTGTGATGGCACCTGTAGTCCCAGCTACTTGGGAGGCTGAAGCAGGAGAATCTCTGGAGCCCAGGAGTTTGAGGTTGCTGCGAGCGGTGATGCCACAACACTTTACCAAGGGTGACACAGTGCTACTCTGTCTCAATTTAAAAAAAAAAGAAGCAAGGCATGGTGGCTCACACCTGTAATCCTAGCACTTGAGAGACTGAGGTGGGTGGATTGCCTAAGCTCATAGGTTCAAGACCAGCCTGAGCCACAGCAAGACCCCGTCTCTTAAAAAATAAGAAAGAAAAAGAAAAATCCTTTCCTCTTAGCATAGCCTAGCCCAGCTATGATGACTTTGGAGCCCTTTCAAAATTGGTTTATCTGGCGGTGCCTGTGGCTCACGCCCGATGCGGTGGCTCATGTCTGTAATCTCAGCTGAGGAGGGAGAATTGCTTGAGTTTACAAGTTCGAGACTCGCCAATTTTTTTGTTTGTTTGTTTTTATTGACACACCCTATGCCCCTGAGCGAGAGTGAGACCCCGACTCATGAGAAAAATGGAAAAACCCAGCTGGGCACCTCAGCAGGCACCTGTAATCCCAGCAGCTTCCTGAGGCTGAGGCAGCGGGATGCCCACAGCCTGAGTCAGAGGTTGCAGTGAGCTATCACGCCACTGCACTCGCTCAGGGGCATGGGGTGGGACTCTGTCTCAATAAAAACAAACAAACAAAAAAATTGGCTTACCTGGGTGGCGCCTGTGGGTAGGGTGCTGGCCCCATATACCAAAAAAGCTGAGCCTTTTTTTTTAAGAGACAGAGTCCCTGGCTCGGCGCCTGTGGCTCAACGGGCTAAGGCACCAGCCATCTACACCTGAGCTGGTGGGTTCGAATCCAGCCCAGGCCCTCCAAACAATGATGGCTGCAACCAAAAAATGGCCGGGCGTTGTGGCCGGCACCTGTAGTCCCAGCTACTTGGGAGGTGGAGCCAGGAGACTCGCTTGAGCCCGGGAATTGGAGGTTGCTGTGAGCTGTGATGCGACAGCACTCTATCCAGGGCAACAGTTTGAGGCTCTGTCTCAAAAAAAAATTGGGTGGCACCTGTGGCTCAAAGGAGTAGGGCACCAGCCCCATATGCCAGAGGTGGTGGATTCAAACCCAGCCCTGGCCAAAAACTGCAGAAAAAAAAAAATTGGCTTATCAGGCCAGATGTGGTGGCTCACACCTGTAATCCTAGCATTCTAGGAGGCCAAGGCTGGCGGATCACCTGAGCTCAGAGTTCAAGACCAGCCTTAGTAAGAGCGAGATCTGGCCTCTAAAAATAGCTGGCTGTTGTGGCGGGTCCCTGCAGTCCCAGCTACTCGGGCGACTGAGGGAAGAGAATTGCTTGAGCCCAAGAGTTTGAGGTTGCTGTGAGCTATGACGCCACAGTACTCTACTAAGGGTGACTAAGTAAGACTAAGACTTTGTTTCAAAAAACAAAACAAAACAAAATTGGCTTATCCTAGTAAACTGAGAATACAATTATAAAGACCTGTAAATGTATTAGTTTATGGAACACGAATTTTATTCTAAATTAACTACGCCTACCCATGGAAACTTTCGGGATGCCATACACCCCCATGCCTCACTTTAAATCCTGTTTTGGTGATACAGAAGATGTGATACCAAGGCACTCGAGATTTCCAGTCTAACAAGAGATCGGTCCTCTCAATTGTCTTTCTCAACATGAGCTCTCTCTGACCACGTGCCCTGCTATACCTCTGATCTGTAGGGTCTAACAGGTCAAAAGACCCTGGACCATGCATGGGTCAGGGACACATTCAAGTCTCCCTTTGTGACTCTGGCAAGTCGCTTTGCTTTTCTGTCCTCAGTTTTGTCATTTGGGAAGAAAATGGATTCAACTGATCCCACTTCTTTTTTCTCAGCCCCTGTCCTAGAAGTCTGCCTAGGTAGGCAAAGATCTTCAGAACCCAAGAAGTCCCCAGCTGGTGAGAAAAGTAGAAAAATGTCCTCTTTAGCCATTGCACATGTACTTGGGAGAGAATGGGGTTGGACCTGGGACCCAGAAATGCAGAGACCTTACTTCTCTAAAGGCCCACACTGCTAAAAACAAGCTCATCTTGGGCCCAGAGATGCGAGTACCAGGGACAAACGAGGTAATAACCTCTAGGAATGGAGACCTAGAGAAAATGCCACACTACCACGAGGATTGAGAGGTGATGTCCTGGCGGAACTCATTTCTGTTATTACAGAATGGAAACTTCATTCTAACAGGCAGGATTTTGGTTTTGTTTAATGACAGGTCCCACACCTAGGCATTCAATATATGCTTGTTGATGACAAATTCTTTAAACTTGTGATAAGCTCAAAGAGCAATGTGAAATTATCTAATTTATCTAACAGCATTCACCCAAAAACACCCTTGGGTCTTATGGCTGGGCTCTGGGTCCTAGTTGTGTATTTACAATGACTAGCTAAGCTACTGACCCTGTAACCACCAAATGGTGTGGCCTTTCTTTCCAACTTGCATTGACCCTTATCTGTGGAATGTTGATTTAATTTGTGACTCTGCCCATTCTCAGTTAATCACTATCCTCAGAATAGTCAGATTGTAACACAATTCAGTCATTTAGTGGAAATGGTCAGTAAAGTCCCACTGTTCCTTGGGGATTGTGACTTTATGGAACTGAGGGTACATGAACATGTGGATGGATATGAAAGGAAATAGCAAACTGAGACAAAAAGCAGAAAAAGAGGAGAAAGCCCCACCACACCTTTGTGCCTCTGTTGTTCAGAAGGTGCTCATATCAGTTTTAAAAGACTGCCTGTGTTCCACTTTGCAAACAGGCTACATAAAATGATTTTATTAACCATTTTACATATTATAACTTACACATCAGATTTTTTGAACATAAGAAAAGCCTGACACAAAAATGGAACATACCAAATAGAGTAATATGGTTAAAAAAAACCCTGGCAGGTCTTGGAAAACCTGCACGGGGCCAATTCCAAAGCCGCCCTGCCGAGGCCAGGCCACTGCTTGTTGGCTCTCTCTAGCAGGTTCCGGCTTCTCTCTCTCCAGTTTACCTCCTCTTCAGAATTCAGTTCCATAACCTGATGATTCGTTTCTTTTGCTTAATTCCTAAATTAACTGTAGTTGCTTTTTTTCCCTACTAACCTCTGTTCTGTGGGTCATATGGAGCAATTCCTCTGGCCAGAGGAATTAATCACACCAGGGTGCCGCGCCCTGTGTGTTCTTCCCAAGAGGCATTTAGCCTGACAGAGTTTGGGTTATATGTGATCCTTGCCTCCAAGCAGGTTACAGCCAGGCAGACAGAAAAGGGAGGCAAGTATTGGATGACATGTAAATAAGGACAATATAAGTTACAGAGAATATATGTAAAATGCATAATTTATAAGGAAGTAAAGCTAGCTGTTTTTAGTACAGAGAGCGAAAAGTTCTGGCAGGTAGGATAGATTTACGATTTGTTCATTCCCTCACCCAGGGTAGTAGTTCTTAATCTTTTGAGAATTACACTCTATTTTTTTTTTTTTAGAGACAGAGTTTCACTTTGTCACTCTTGGTAGAGTACCTGGTGTCACAGCTCACAGCAACCTCCAGCTCTTGGGCTTAGGTGATTCTCTTGCCTCAGCCTCCCAAGTAGCGGGGACCACAGGCACTTGCCACAATGCCCAGCTATCCCCTTGTTGCAGTTTGGCAGGGCCAGGTTTGAACCTACCACCCTCAGTATATGGGACTGGCGCCCTGCCCACTGAGCCATAGGTGCCACCCTACACTTTTTTTTTTTTTTAGACAGAGTTTCACTTTGTTGCCCTTGATAGATTGCAGTGGTGTCACAGCTCACAGCAACCTCAAACTCTTGGGCTCAAGTGATTCTCTTGCCTCAGCCTCCCAGGTAGCTGGGACTACAGGCGCCCGCCACAATGCCAGGCTATTTTTTTGTTGCAGTTGTCATTGTTGTTTAGCAGGCCCGGGTTTTATTCGAACCCACCAGCCTCAGTGTATATGGCCAACGCCGTAACCACTGTGCTAAGGGTGCTGAACAGATTACACTCTCTTTTGAAAATTTGATAAAACTTGGCTCAGCACCTGTAGCTCAAGCGGCTAAGGCATCAGTTACATACTCCAGAGCTTGCAGGTTCGAATCCAGCCCGGGCCCGCCAAACAACAATGACAACTACAACCAAAAAATAGCCGGGCATTGTGGCGGGCACCTGTAGTCCTAGCTACTTGGGAGGCTGAGGCAAGAGAATCACTTACGCCTAAGAGATGAAGGTTGCTGTGAGCTGTGATACTACATCACTCTACCCAGAGCGACAGCTTGAGGCTCCGTCTCAAAAAAAAAAAAAAAAAAGAAAATTTGCTAAAACTTATAGAACCTCTTTCTAGCAAAATAAACACACATCTACTCGGTGGCATGCAGTGTTCAGGAGTTCCTGGGTCCCTGCAGTCCACTCTTGGACTCCTAGGGTTGGTGGTTTCTAGTTTAAGAGTTCCTGCTACAGGCAGTACATGAAGTGCTGAAGCTATTGGTGTTCAGAGCTACATAGCAGGGTCCCACTGCCAGAGCCCTGGGAACTCTTACGTACAGAAGCAACATTGTTTTCTCTGAAACTCTCAGTGCCTCGGGTGCAGGCTAATCAGCATTCGAGGGCCTATTTTGGCGCTGAGGCAGGGCCCCGTGTGACTGTGCACCCACCTGCACCCACACACCCACAAATCAGAGTGAAAGATGTGTTTGTTCAGGGAATGCTTTCTTAAAGATTTCCTGGTGATCGTAACATCTGTGGTGTGTCCCCCCACACCCACCGCCTCGGGATGTTATTTGCTACGAGCTCCTCAATCCCTTGTGCTGGAGACTCCCGGCAAGCCCGGCAGACATGCCCAGACGAATCTGTGTCCTGGCTCAGAGCCCAACTTCAGCTCAGACCAGAACGTCCCTCCCACTCCCCGTCCATGCTGCATTGACATTGAAACTGGATGGCAAAATAAGGTCACTAACGAGGAAACTCTAGAATAAAGGCAGTTTACAAGGGTTAAAAAAATATATTTCTATAACACAGCTCCATCGAACAAGACCCGGCTTGGAGCCTTTTGCAATCAAGGATGTGACCTGGGGTTGCTGGCTGAATGTTGAGTTGTTCTGATTTGTAGCTTTAGAATTTGGCCAGCTTCTTCCAGGAGGGAGTGGATTGGGCTGTAAACCATGTCCTTTTTACTATTTTTTTTCTTTTTTTTTTTTGTAGAGACAGAGTCTCACTTTATCGCCCTGGGTAGAGTGCCGTGGCGTCACACTGCTCACAGCAACCTCCAGCTCTTGGGCTTAAGCGATTTTCTTGCCTCAGCCTCCCGAGTAGCTGGGACTACAGGCGCCTGCCACAGCGCCCGGCTATTTTTTTTTGTTTTGCAGTTCGGCTGAGGCTGGGCTTGAACCCGCCACCTTTGGTATATGGGGCCGGCGCCCTACTCGCTGAGCCACAGGAGCCGCCCCCCTGCCATTTTTTGGTTGCAGCCGTCATTGTTGTTTGGTGGGCCTGGGCTGGATTCAAACCCGCCAGCTCAGGTGTACATGGCTGGCACCTTAGCCCATTGAGCCACAGGCGCCGAGCCTGCTATTTTAACTTTCATAATGTGTTAAGTGTCTGTACAGGTCTTTTGTTCATTTTTATGGAGTTATCTTTTTGTTCTTTAGTGGTAGGAGTTCTTTATCCAGGATATCCCAAAAGGCTTAGCACACATTTGAGCTTTAAATGCTTTTTTGTTTTTTTTAAGACAGAGAGTACGGTGGCATCATAGCTCACAGCAATGTCGCCCTTAGTAGAGCACTATGCCATCATAGCTCAGAGCAATGTCAAACTCTTAGGCTCAAGCAATTCTCTTGCCTCAGCCTTCTGAGTAGCTGGGACTACAGGCGTCAGCCTCAATACCCGGCTGCACCAAACTGGCGCCAGGCACCATGGCTCATGCCTGTAATCTTGGCATTCTGGGAGGCCAAGACCCCCTCACTACTAAAAATGAAAAACTGAGGCAAGAGGATTGCTTGAACTCAAGAGTTTGAGGTTGTTGTGAGCTACGGTGCCACAGGACTCTACCTAGAGCAAAAAAGTGAGACTCTGTCTCAATAAATAAATAAATTAAACAAATTAAATAAAAATACACTGGCTTGGCGCCTGTGGCTAACGAGGCTAAGGCACCAGCCACATGCACCTGAGCTGGCGGATTCGAATCCAGCCCAGGCCCACCAAACAACAATGATGGCTGCAGCCAAAAAACGGCTGGGCATTGTGGTGGGCGCCTGTAGTCCCAGCTGCTTGGGAGGCGGAGGCAGGAGAGTCACTGGAGCCCAGGAGTTGGAGGTTGTTGTGAACTGTGATGCCATGGCACTGTACCCAGGGCAACAGCTTGAGGCTGTGTCTCAGATAAATAAATAAATAAATAAATAAATAAAAATACGCCAAACATTTGCACACTTGTGTATTGTGGATACAAATCCTTTACCAAATGTATGTATTTCAAGTATTTTTCTCGGTCTGTGGTTAGCCTATTCATTGTCTTAGTTGTGCCTTTTGTTTTATATGCCACATTGTAAACCTTTCTATTTTTTTTTAATTTTTCTTAAGGAAAACTTTAAATATGTATAATATGTATGTATCTGTATATATAGGTTTTTTTTTTTTTAGAGACAGAGTCTCACTTTGTCACCCTCAGTAGAGTACTGTGGCGTCACAGCTCACAGCAACCTCCAGCTCTTGGGCTTAGGTAATTCCCTTGCCTCAGCCTCCTGAGTAGCTGGGACTACAGGTGCCCACCACAATGCCCAGCTATTTTTTGTTGCAGTTTGGACAAGGCCAGTTTATTTTTGTTTTTTTTTTTTTTAGGCACAGTCTCACTCTGTCGCTCTTGGTAGAGTGCTGTGGCGTCACACAGCTCACAGCAACCTCCAACTCCTGGGCTTAAGCAATTCTCCTGCCTCAGCCTCCCGAGTAGCTGGGACTACAGGCACCCACCACAACACCCGGCTATTTTTCTGTTTTGCAGTTTGGCCAAGGCTGGGTTTGAACCTGCCCCATATGGGGCCGGTGCCCTACTTGCTGAGCCACAGGCACTGCCCACCTCTGCCCATTTTTAAATTGGGTTGTCTTTTTGTTGTTGACTTCATATATTCTGGATATTGTAAAATTCTACTCTTTGAGCAGCATACATGCAAGGTGCCCAGGATTGACCAGAATAACATAAACTCCAGTCATGTTCCCCATGGGTCTCATGCTGACTCTACACCCCAGCTGTTACTGAAAGTTCAGCACTTATCCCTGAGGCCAGGTCAGAAGAATGAGGACAAATGGTTTGAGGTGAATGAAAAAAAAAAAAGTTTATTAATTTGCCAGCAAATGAGGAGGTTGATGGGCTCCCATCTTAAAGCACCAATATCCTGCCTCTGAGAAGAAAGATAGAGATTTTAAAGGGAGAATTTTAGCTTCAAGCTATCACTGTTCAACTACTGGTGTTGGTTTTGATTCATTCCATCTTCTGTCTTCACTAACACAATCTTATGACATCTCTTGAGCCATCTCCTATGCTACAAAGACCAAAGGACACTCCCCTGACCCTCCTGACCACTTCCCTGAGGCAGGGATGTAGGTTTTTTCTTTTTTTTTTGAGACAGAGCCTCAAGCTGTCACCCTGGATAGAGTGCTGTGGCATCACAGCTCACAGCAACCTCCGATTCCTGGGCTCAAGTGAGTCTCCTGCCTCCATCTCCCAAGTAGCTGGGACTACAGGCGCCCACCACAACACCTGGCCTTTTTTTTTTTTTTTTTTTTTTGGTTGCAGCCGTCATTGTTGTTTGGCTGGCCCGGGCTGGATTTGAACCTGCCAGCTCAGGTGTACGTGGCTGACCCTTTAGCCTGTTTTTGTTTTTTTGAGACAGAGTCTCAAGCTATTGCCCTGGGTAGAATGCTATGGTGTCATAGCTCACAGCAACCGTCAACTTGGGCTAAAGTGATCCTCGTGCCTCAGTTTTTTTCTTTTTTTTTTTTTTTTGTGGTTTTTGGCCAGGGCTGAGTTTGAACCCACCACCTCCGGTTTATGGGGCCAGTGCCCTACTCCTTTGAGCCACAGGAACTGCCCATGGATGTAGGGGTTAATTCCCAAAAACAGTAGGGGAGGTTCTAGAAAGATGGAAAACATTTTTACCTTTTTCTAGGCCTTTTTCCCTGTTACACAGCCCAGCAAACCCTGTGTCTGAATCAAGAATGATCATAGTGGGCCACCATACACCATGGCTGGTGGGTTCAAACCCTTCCTGGGCCAGCTAAAACAGCAATGACAACAGCAGCAACAACAACAACAACAACAAAAACAGCTGGGTGTTGTGGTGGGCATCTGTAGTCCCAGCTACTCCGGAGGCTGAGGCAGAAGAATCGCTTAAACCCAAGACTTTGAGTTGTAATGCTGCTGTGAGTTGTAATGTCACAGTACTCTAACAAGGGCAACAGCTTGAGATTCTGTCTCCAAAAAAAAAAAAAAAAAATGATCATAGCTACCCAATATTGGCATTAATCTCTGCACTTGGCACCAGGTATTTACTCTCTCAACCATCCTGGGTAGGGGTAATTATTAACCTTTAATCCCATTTTATTGATAAGGAAATTGAGGCCCAGAGGGGTTAGATAGCTTGTCCAAGATATCACAGATGGGGAGTGGCAGAGCTGGGACCTGCTCTGGAGCCTTTTGATTCCAGAGTCTACTTTACTGTTCTGCCTAGAATGGTGTTGCTATGTAACAAACACAACCTGGGTGTGACTTTCCCTGGCTTGCTGCAGGAGAGTGGGAAGGACAAAGATGTCTGCTTCCTGCAAAGTGTGAAACTCGGTACTTTAAGTGACTGGTAAGACACACCAGGAGCTCCTAACCTGTAGGTTACTGTTTTCAGGTACGATTAAGAGATGCTGAGTTGTCCACATCCAACCCCAAGAGCTGTATCTCCTTGGAGTTGGGCTGGGCTGGACTGGGTGGATTCTGCTAATAACTGCTGAGTTACCTTTGGACTTGTGGGTGGCTCCTGCTACAGTCATAAAGACTTTGAAATGATTGGTAGTTAGGTTTATACTATTTGAGGAAAAGGGGGAAGAAAGTCTTTCTTCCTGATTGTGAAGAAGCCTGACAATGCCAGCTTTCGGTTCAAGATATGCCTTCCTTAGGGTTACACATCGGTAGTTCTTAACCTCCCCCAAATCCTCCCTCCTCCTGTAGGAGGTCAGAATGAATTCTGAGGTTTGGGAGCCAGATACAGCAAATTCACCTGGTGCAACAAGTAATCCGAATCTTGGACAACATTTGCTGTGAGTTTACACCCTTTCAGGCACCGGGTGACCTCTTTTCTATGCATTATTCCACTAAAGATCCACAATAATCTTGTGAAGAAAATACTGTTACTAGGCCCATTTTACAGATAGGGAACTGAGGCTCAGATGGTGCTACGTGCAGTCTTACTCCATGTCATAACCATGAAGATAAACAGTCTAACAACACAATTAAAATTACATTGTTGGGGGTGGTGCCTGCTGGCTCAGTGAGCAGGGTGCCTGCTCCACATACTGAGGGTAGTGGGTTCAAATCTGCCTCAGCCAAACTGCAATAAAAAAAAAAAATTGCCAGTGTAGTGGCAGGTGCCTGTGGTCCCAGGAGGCTGAGGCAAGAGAATCACCTAAGCCCAAGGGCTGGAGGTTGCAGTGAGCTGAGACACCATCGCACTCTACTGAGTGACAAAGTGAGACTCTGTCTCTTAAAAAAAAAAAAAAAATTCCACTGTTGGCTCAGTGCCCGTTGCTCAGCAGTTAGGCGCCAGCCATATGCACTAGGGCTGGTGGGTTTGAACCCGACCAGGGCCTGCTAAACAACAATGACAACAACAAGAAAACAGGCGGGCATTGTGGCGGGCACCTGTAGTCCCAGCTACTTGAAAGGCTGAGGCAACACAATCGCTTAAGCCCAAGAGTTGGAGGTTGCTGTGAGCTGTGAAGCCACAGCACTCTACTGAGGGCGACATAGTGAGACTCTGTCATAAAATGAAATGAAATGAAACAAAATAAAAACACTGTTAAGGGCCGAGTACTGAGGCTCATGCCTCTAATCCTAGCACTCTGGGAGGATGAGATGAGTGGATCATCTGAGCTCAGGAGTTTGAGACCAACCAGAGCCAGAGAGACACCCCATCTCTAAAAATAGCCAGAAGCTGTGATGGGCACCTGTAATCCCAGTTACCTGGGAGGCTGAGGCAAGAGTATCACTTTGAGCCCAAGAGTTTGAGGTTGCTATGAGCTATAAGATGCCATGGCACTCTACCCAGGGTGACAAAGTCAGACTCTGTCTTAAAAAAAAAATAAAGGCTCGGTGCCTGTAGTACAGTGGTTATGGCGCCAGCCACATACACTGAAGGTGTTGGGTTTGAACCTGGTCTGGGCCAGCTAAACAACAGCAACAACAACAACAAAATCCCCGGGTGTTGTGGCAGGTACCTATAGTTCCAGTTACTTGGGAGACTGAGGCAAGAGAATCGCTTGAGCACAAGATTTTAAGGTTGCTGTGAGCTGTGATGCTACAGCTCTCTACTGAGGGCGGCATAGTGAGACTCTGTCTCAAAAATAAATAAATAAATAAATAAATAAATAAATAAAATTACACTGTTATGCCAGTGTAATTATCTCTTTCTCTAAGAGGATCGGTTGAGCCCAAAGAGTTTGAGGTTGCTGTGAGCTATGACAGCACTGCACTCTACACGAAGGCAACAAAATGAGACTCTGTCTCAAAAAGAAAAAGAGCTAGTAGTTGGTAATACTGTGACATTTTATTCAATCAAGAGAGATGTGATAAGCACTTACCATTGGTAAAGTGCTTGTTGAGGCGCTTCGGGGAGAATGACGTTGATCATGATAGCTAATGCTAATTGAGTAATTATAAGGTGAAGTGCTCACTTAGACTATCTTACGTAACCTATATTTCAGTAGATACTATTATCTTCTCCATTTCACAGATGAAGAAACTGAAGCACAGAGACCTTAGGTCATTTTGCCCAAGATCACAGAGTGTAATAAGCCAGACTTTGAAGGGGGGTATATTGGCTCCAGAGTCCAGCCTCTTAGAAGGGTTAAGAGAGATTCAGTGGCTTGCCCAACTTATGGGGCTACTAAATACTGTACCAGGGACTTCAACACAACTCTCATTGGCTGAGAGGTCGTTTCTATTCCACTGTGGCATGTTCTTGGGAAATGAGATACTGATTTCTCACCACCAGACTCTGTTGCCTTCATTCCTGCTCATAGAACTTAAACTGCTCCCGGGTGCCCACAGGGTCAAATCCAGACTCTTGGATATTTAAGTTCTTCTGAAACTGAGCTGATCTCTTTTTTTTTTGAGACAGAGCCTCAAGCTGTCACCCTGGATAGAGTGCTGTAGCATCACAGCTCACAGCAACCTCCAACTCCTGGGCTCAAGCGAGTCTCCTGCCTCCGCCTCCCAAGTAGCTGGGACTATAGGCACCTGCCACAATGCCTGGCCATTTTTTGGTTGCAGCCGTCATTGTTGTTTAGCAGGCCCGGGCTGGATTCAAACCCACCAGGTGCACGTGGCTGGCGCCTTAGTCAGTTGAGCCACAGGCGCCGAGCCTATCATCATTATTTATTATTATCATTATTATTATTTTTAGAGACAGAGTCTCATTTTGTCACACTCAGTAGAGTGCTGTGGCATCACAGCTCACAGCAACTTCCTGCTCTTGGGCTTAGGTGATCCTCTCGCCTCAGCCTCTTGAGTAGCTGGGACCACAGGTGCCCACTAGAATGCCCGGCTATTTTTTATTGCAGTTTGGCCAGGGCCAGGTTTGAATTTGCCACCACTCACTGAGCCACAGGTGCTGCCACACCATTATTTTCTGAGACAGAGTTCATTCTGTCATTCCGAGTACAGTGCCATGGTGTCATAGCTCAAGCAACCTCAAACTGTTGGTGTTGAGCAATTTTGTTTCCTCAGCTTCCCAAGTAGCTGGGATTACACATGTGCATCACAAAGCCTGGCTAGTTTTTCTATTTTTAGTGGAGATAGGGTCTCATTCTTGCTCAGGCTGGTCTCAAACTCCTGAGCTCAGGTAATCCACCCACCTTGCCCTCCCAGAGTGCTAGGATTACAGGTGCGAGCTACTGAGCCAGGCCTATTAATATTGTTTTTAGAGACAGGGTCTCTCTCTGTAACCCAGGCTAGAGTGCAGTGGCATCATCATAACTCACTGCAAACTCAAACTCCTATGCTCAAGTGATCCTCTTGCCTCAGTTTCCTCAGTAGCTGGGAGTACAGGAGCCCACCACAATGCCAGGCTAAATTTAGTAGAGATGGGAATCTTGCTCTTGCTCATGCTGGGAATTAAAAACAATTTTTTTATAGAGACACTATGTTGCTCTGGCTGGCCTAGAACTCCTGGCCTCAAGCTATACTCCTACTTGGCCTTCCAAAGTGCTGGGATTACAGATGTGAGTCACTGTGCCTGACCGGTTATGCCTTTTAAATCTAACACCAAACCTGGTATATGGCAGGCATTCAGTGAAAATTTTGGTGAGAAATAAAAACTGTTGGCTGGGTGAGGTGGCTCATGCTTGTACTTCTCAGTGGAAGGATCCCTTGAGCTCAGGAGTTTGAGACCAGCCTGAGCAGGATAGGGGCCCCATCTCTACTAAAAATAGAACAACTAGCTAGGTGTCGAGTTGGGTGCCTGTAGTCCCAGCTGCTCAGGAGGCTAAGGCACAAGGATTGCTTAAACCCAAGAGTTTGAGTTTGCTGTGAGTTGTGATGCCTGAGTACTCTAGCCTGGGGCAACATAGTGATAATCTATCTAAAAAAAAAAAAAAAAAAAGCAAGGAAAAGAAAGAAAGGGAAAGAAAGAGAAAGGAAGAAGAACTGTTGAACTGTTGAACCCCTTTTGTGTGTTAGTGTATATATGCCAGGTAGTAGTGATGTAATTGTGAACAAAACAGATACAGTTCTTTCCCCCTGTAGTTCACTGACATCTGGGGGAGAAAGATATTAACGTTATACAAGTCACATAGGTTGGGCGCCAGAAGCTCAGTGAGTAGGGCGCTGGCCACGTACACCAAGTCTGGTGGGTTGGAGCCTGGCCCTGGCAACTTCAACAAAAAAATAGCTGGGTGGTGGGTGCCAGCAGTCCCAGCTACTTGGGAGACTGAGGCAAGAGAATCGCTTAAGCCCAAGAGTTGAAGGTTGCTGTGAGCTATGATGGTATGGCACTCTACTGAGGGCAACATAGTGAGACTCTGTCTTTTTTTTTTTTTTGTAGAGACAGAGTCTCACTTTATCACCCTCAGTAGAGTGCCGTGGCATCACACAGCTCATAGCAACCTCCAACTCCTGGGTTTAGGTGATTCTCTTGCCTCAGCCTTCCAAGCAGCTGGGACTACAGGCCCCTGCCACAACAACTGGCTATTTTCTTTGCTGCAGTTTGGCCGGGGCTGGGTTTGAAACTACCGCCCTCAGTACATGGGGCCGGTGCCCTACTCACTGAGCCACAGGCACCACCAGAGACTCTGTTTTAAAAAAAAAAAAAAAGTTGAAGGGTGGCGCCTGTAGCTCAGTGGGTAGGGCGCCGGCCCCCTATACCGAGGGTGGAGGGTTCAAACTTGGCCCCGGCCAAACTGCAACAAAAAAATAGCTGGGAGTTGTGGTGGGCGCCTGTAGTCCCAGCTACTTGGGAGGCTGAGGCAAGAGAATCGCCTAAGCCCAGGAATTGGAAGTTGCTGTGAGCTGTGATGACACAGTACTCTACTGAGAGTAATAAAGTGAGACTCTGTCTCTAAAAAAATAAAAAAATCACATAGTATGTATTTGTGGAGTGATTGGAGAAACAGATGTCTGTATTAGTACTCCCAGCTGATTTTATACATGTATATGCAACCCTTAGAAAATGTATCGATTGATGTTTTGTTTTCATCCCATAGTACATCTTTCTGTTTTTTATTCCACAGTGTATCTTACAAGGGTTATTTAGGTGTTCAAGCGATCCATAGTACTTTTGAGTGTGTATCCCATTACCCTACTTAATGAATATTTATTTATTTATTTATTTACTTATTGAGACAGAGCCTCAAGCTGTCACCCTGGAGAGAGTGCTGTAACATTACAGCTCACAGCAACCTCCAAATTCCTGGGTTCAAGCGAGTCTCCTGTCTCTGCCTCCCAAGTAGCTGGGACTACAGGCCCCCACCACAACAGTTGGCCATTTTTGGGTTGCAGTCGTCATTGTTGTTTGGTGGGGCCCAGGCTGGATTCGAACCCACCAGCTCAGGTGTACGTGGCTGGTGCATTAGCCTGTTGAGTCACAGGCACCGAGCCCTTAATGTTCAGAATGTTTCCAGCTTTTTTTTTTTTTTTTGTCTCACTCTATCAACCTTGGTAGAGTGCTGTGGAGTCACAGCTCACAGTAACCTCCAGCTCTTCGGTTTAAGTGATTCTCTTGCCTCAGCCTCTCAAGTAGCTGGGACTACAGGCGCCCACCACAGCGTCCGGCTAATTTTTTTTTTTTTATAATCACAAAGAGACCACCTTTTTTTTTTTTTTTTTTAAATTCATAACTCACTCTCTACATACCTACAGTATTGCACAAATCATAAGTGGATCAACAATTATATTAATGATACAAAGTCATGAGCATTTATATAAAACTACCACTCTAGGTTTTAGTGCATTGTGTGCCAGGTATTTTAGTAAATAAAAACAAACAGAAGAACTCAGCTACTCAAATTCATGAGAATCAGCTTTCGGGAAAAATATACATGTCATCTCACAGAATATTTACCCGGCTAATTTTTGATGCAGTTCGGCCGGGGCCGGGTTTGAACCTGCAGCCCTCAGTATAGGGGGTCGGCGCCCCACTCGCTGAGCCACAGGCCCTGCCCATTTTCTTGCAGTTTTTTTTTTTTTTGGCCGGGACTGGGTTTGAACCCACCACCTCCACCATATGGGGCTGGGGCCCTACACACAGAGCCACAGGCACAGCCCCCAGTTTTTGTTTTTGCATGTCAAACAACAATGCAGGGCGGTGCCTGTGGTTCAGTGGGTATGGCCAGCCCCATATACTGAGGGTGGTGGATTCAAACCCAGCCCCAACCAAACTGCAACAAAAAAATAGCTGGGC
>CAUYON010013464.1:0-12064 GCA_963573935.1 Arctocebus calabarensis
TAAGGCGCCAGCCACGTACACCTGAGCTGGCAGGTTCGAATCCAGCCCGGGCCCGCCAAACAACAATGACGGCTGCAACCAAAAAATGGCCGGGCGTTGTGGCAGGCGCCTGTAGTCCCAGCTACTTGGGAGGCAGAGGCAAGAGACTCGTTTGCCCAGGAGTTGGAGGTTGCTGTGAGCTGTGAATGTCACAGCACTCTATCCAGGGTGACAGCTTGAGGCTCTGTCTCAAAAAAAAAAAAAAAAAAAAAAGAAACCAGTGTGGGGATGAGTATCATTCTGCATGTGAGAGTCAGTAAATTTAACTGTTGGACACCAGGATGGCGGTGTGTGCAGGTGAGCCTCTGGGTTAATGGTCATGTTAGGGACCAGCCCCCACACTCGCACAGCACCGGATCCCTCATCTTCCGCCTGCCACTTTCCTTTCCAGCCCCTCTGTGAGCACATCACGACACACGCACTCTTGCCCCAGCCAACAGGGGCGATGCACGGCCCCCAAACACCCAGCAGTCTCCGCTTTGCTGTTCAGCACACAACAGTGTTTTTCCTTCCCTTTTATGATGATCAAAATTTATTCACCCTTTAAGACCCAGATCAAATACCAAATACACTCCCACCTAAGACTTCCGTTTTTCAGTAATTCATTCACAGATGTTACGAAGAGCTGACAAGATGCCAGCCCTGTGCCAAGCCCTGAGGTCTCGGGTCCCTGCCTTCACAAAGCTCATAACTCTAGCAAAGGACACAGGCCAGAGAGCATGAGCACATGGGAAGTGACACTCTGCTGTCACTCGGTCTTCCCCAAATGCAACTTGAGCAGCCTGCCGCTTTCCTCACACCCGACACGTGTGCACAAACCAGACGAGGCGTGTGTCCCGGCACCATTCAGTCACCAGGGTGTGATTCCCAGATGACAGCTCCAGAGGGGGTTGGTGGGAGGTGCACAGACGTGGCAGAAAACTCTTCTAGAATGATATTCAAGTAATTTTTCATAGGCATTGGCTCTGAGAAGGAAAAGGACAGTTTAGGGGAGAAAGGAGACCCACTTTATTTTATGGTCCTTAATACAGTTTGCATTATACTCCCGTGTGCCTATTTGATTTTTTAATTATTAAAAAAAAAAAAAAGATGATTCCTTCCAAGTCTTAGCAGGAAAAAATACAGTAGGGACTAGACTCCAAGTCTTCTGACACCAGCTCAGTGCCTTTCCAGTCTTAGTAGGGGAAGGAAGTAGTCCCCGCAGGGAGGCAGGTGCCTAGCGAGGCAGGCAAACCCCACCTGCGCGGCGCAGCCGGCACACGACCGCGCAGGGTGGAAGCCACGAGGCTCTCCACATGGGAGTGCGCGTCCCGCGGTCACTGCAGAGGTGGCTGGAGCTGAGGCTGGCATCCAGAGCTGTCTGCTGCCACCAAGACAAGCCCAGGGTCAGAAAGCATGGATTCGAATCCCATGTCTTCTCTGTGTTGTGTGACTTTGTGAGTCGTGCAAGTGAAATTAAACGGCACCTGTGACACCACTGTTCACAGGGCCCGGCAGGTAGACAGCCCCAGCCCGTTAGCTGAAATAAGAGTCTCCCTCCCCTTCCAGCTGCCCCAGATGCTCACTCTCTCCGTGGCTAAAGCAAACATCGTTCTGCCCCACATCACTGCCTCTGGACTGCGGATTGGGTTTACCCGCTATCTGTAAGAGAGGCACATCTTAAAAATCCCATTTCTCAAAGCCCTGCGGCCGGCCCGGAGGCGGCGGGCCTGCGGTGCTGATGCACGCCCCGCTCACGCCTCGCGCTCCGACAGCCCCGGCGGCCGCCCTGTAAAGGCCGTCACTACCCCGCGGAGGGCAATGACCGGGAACTGCAGCTCTCTGTCAGTGTGTTTTTCTCTGAAACCTGGAGCTGAACATTGTGAAACGTATTTGTTCCCAGTACAATTTAACTGTGAATTAGGCAGTGCTGAAGGGCTGGGCTATTTGAGGACAAGTCAGTTCTTCCCATGTTTGGAAGTGAAAAAGCCCCTGCCTTGACGGTAGGGATGCTTCAACATCGGCTCTGCTGCTCTTAACGAGATGGTGGCCTCTGGAAACATCGTGGGTTGCAGTTTCTCATCTTTGAAATAATGGGATCTCAACTCAGGTCCACAGCAGCCAAGGAGAGAATCCAAATGAAGACTAACAACATGCCCGGGAGATGACCCAACCCCCAGTCTGCAGCCTCTAGAAACGTGGGTCCAGTGTTACAACATTTTTCTGATTTTAATGGGGAATCTGCTAATTTTTATTTATTTTCTGTTAGAGAGTTTCACTCTGTCACCCTGGTAGAGCGCCATAGCATCACAGCTCATAGCAACTTCAAACTCTTGGGCTCAAGTGATCCTCCTGCCTCAGCCTCAAGTAGCTGGGATTACAGGTGCCTGTTACAATGCCTGTTTCTACTTTTTATAGAGATGGAGTCTGCTTTTGCTCAGGCTGGCCTTGAACTCCTGAGCTCAAGGAATTCTCCTGCCTTGGCCTCCCAGAGTGCTGGGATTATAGACATAAAGCAACGTGCCCAACCACGAGTGAGCTTTGCCATAGATTTTTAGCAACCTCGGCATACAATTTCTTTTCTTTCATTATGTATTTTCATCTTTTCATTTAAAGGAAGCAATTTACAGCTTCTCTCTGGCATATCTGAATTGCCAACATCAGTACTCCTATGCTTTGGAGCCATTAGTGGGTAAAATAAAGGAAACTTGAACATGGTGACAGGGCCACATACCAAGGGGGCAGAGTGTAGACAAGGGGAGATGCTGGGCAATGGGGTGATGGTGCCTCGGGCTGGATGGAGCCAGCCGACGTGAGGTTTCATTACAATGTTCAGAACAGCCCGGATTTTCACCCTTGTGAACTGTTTATTCCTGTAATTTTTCATTTAGTATTTTCAGACCATGGTTGACTGAAACTGAGGAATGCAAAACCTTGGATAAGGAGAGACCACTATATTAAAAGTTGTGTGTTGAAAAGTTCTATTTGGGCCCAACTAAATCAGCTGTGCCAGCCACCAGCTGGAGGCCTCAGGCTATGGTGTGGAAGGTCCCTCCCTATTTAGGGGTTTGGGACAGCCTCATTTCTGTGGGGGAATGAAGTGTGTGCTCACTCCCTTGCAGTGTTCAGTGTTCCTTGCACCACGTGGCTTGGAGGCTGTAGGCAAAGGTTCATGGTCAAGCCCCATCTCCTCTGGGGTAACAGAGTGATTTCCTGTAGCTTCTCTACATGGAAAATGGCAACCCAGCTGCCTCCCCCACATCGCTGAAGTGTTTCCAACTTTAAACTTGACACAAACAGGAGGTTACCAGAATTGTGGATGGCAGGTGAGCATGGTTTACGGAGTGCAGAAGTCGCTGCCATTTGTGACAGCAGCACTCCAGACTGTGTTCCCTCAGTTCTGGTGGTGACAGAGCCTACTGGTCAGGAGCAGGGACTCGGGGCCAGACACCTGAATCCAACATCAGGCTCTGTCCTGGGCGGTGAACTTGGCAGAGGGCCTGTTTCCAAATCTGTAAAATGGGGAATAATAACAGTTCCCCCTCCGAGTGAGGCTTTCCCTGATGGTGACTCCCAAGCCGACGCCTGAGAACTGAGCGGGTGGCAGGGGGCAGGGAAATGGTCACAGTGACTGGGGAAGCCCCAGGGAGCTGGGGAGACAGAGTGAGCCTGCTCGGACGGCTCCGTGCAGCTAGGGCAGGGCAGTGGGTCTGCAGCTTTTGGGTCTTGAGATGCTTTTATAGGATTAACAACTATTGAGGACCAAAAGATTTTATTGATGTGGACTGTATAAATAATTATTGGTATTCACCATATTCTAAGTTGAAATTATAAAATTTAGAAAATATAGTATTTATTAATTTCGAATAATAATCAACCTATTATGTGCTAACATAGTATGAAAAATAAACGTATTTTTCAAAACAAAAACAATTTCGTGAAAACTGGGCAAAGATCTGCAGTCTCACGAACCTCTTCAGTGCCTGGACTCCCACACCTGCCTCTGCCTCTGATGTCTTCCAACAGCTCGTGTCTCATAGCTTCGGGAAAATGCACCTGTGTTCAGAGAATGAACAGGAACAAGTAAGGCAGATGAGGCAGATGATGGGTTAGTATTATTATTAAAATAATTTGGTCCTCAGACACCCCCCACCCCCAGAGAGAGGTGGGGATTCCATGGGTCCTCCAACCACACTTTGAGAAGCTCTCGGGCAGCACATGAATGTCCGTGTGTGTAGTGTGTGCAACTGCATAGCACACGTGACCAACCGCATAGCACACGTGACCAATACTTTGATGGGTGGAGAGAGAAAGCTTGAGAGAGAAGCGGGAGGCAGGTGGCATCTTAGGGAGTTCACAGAGAGCAACTGAAGGCTTAAAAGCCAGAGAGTGGGTGGCGCCTGTGGCTCATCCAGTAGGGCACCGGCCCCATATACCGAAGGTGGCGGGTTCAAACCCAGCCTCTGAGAACTGCAAAATGGAAAAATAGCCCCGTGTTGTGGTGGCTGCTTGTAGTCCCAGCTACTCGGGAGGTTGAGGCAAGAGAGTCGCCTAAGCCCAGGAGTTGGAGGTTGCTGTGAGCTGTGTGACGCCACGCGGCACTCTACTGAGGGCAACACAGTGAGACTCTGTCTCTACAATAAAATAAAATAAATAAAATAAAATAAAATAAAAAAGTCAGAGAGTGACCAGGTTATGTTTTTATTTTACAAACATCGCGGGCTCTAATGAGAAAAATAGATCAGATGGGCCAAGAGGAGTGGGGATGGGGGGCACACAGGTTTTTACCATCAGGTAGATGACGTGGGTCTGGAAATCTGGAAGGGGGAGCCGAGAGGAGTTAGGCAGGAAGAATCTAAAGGATTTCCTGAGGAGTTAGATGTGAGGGGTGGAAGGAGGGAGAGTAATGCCTAGGTTTCCGACTTGGGCCGCTGAGTGGATGGTGGGAACACAGAGTAGGTTTGAGATAGAGAATAATTAACTGCACTTTACACATGAAAGTAGAACTCTCCTTTTTTTTCTTTTTTTTTAAGAGACAGAGTCTTACTTTATCCCCCTCCACAGAGTGCTATGTTGTCACAGCTCACAGCAACCTCCAACTCTTGGGCTTAGGTGATTCTCTTGCCTCAGCCTCCCGAGTAGCCGGGACTACAGGCGCCCGCCACAATGCCTGGCTATTTTTTCTGTTGTTGTAGTTGTCGTTGTTTTAGCCGGCCCTGGCCAGGTTTGAGCCTCGGTGCATGTGGCTGGTGCCATAACCACTGTGTTATGGGCGCCAAGCAGAACGTAGAGCTTTCTAGTAGGCAGACGATGGATGAGCACAGATCAGGAGAGGTATCTGGGCAGGCAAAGGTGTGGGCTAGGGAACCGCCAGGCAAGCTTCAGAGGGACAAATCAATTGGACTGTGGACATGCTACTTCTAAGCGTGTTTCACATTTTCAACAGGACACACATATGAAAAGGGCATCACAGTACCTGGAACAGTGGTCATTCAACTCAACGGCCTACGTTTCCCTTCCTTTGTTTAAGTTCTTGTAATTCTCAAGTTGCAGAGGTGGTCTCCCCACAGCCCTCTCACGGCTAGCAATATTTGTCTGGGACAGCACAATGCCTGCGCTTAAGTAAGAGGCTTAATGACATTAAGCTTGGTCAGGCTTATGACCAGGAAACTTAATAAAGTTGGAAAGTGTAGGGTAGCTACTCTGCACCTTGCCGTTGGAAATGGGAGCAACATAGAAACCACCAGCAAGACGAAATGCCCACCAGCAGTGCTTCAGGGGCAGGGGACAGCTGGCACCAAGTGGCACAGCAACAGCACAGGGCCTGTCCATAACCGGGGCCTGTCCATAACCACCATAATCATGGGGACCAGCACTGACATCCACCTCATGAGTGATGAGTGACAGGTGTGGTTTACTGACAGCACACCCCCGAAGGAAGGGATGCGTGTGCTCAGTAAAGGTTCATGTAACTCAGTCCACCCAGGCTGATGTAACAGAATAGCTGGTCGAGTGGCTCATAATAACAGGACTTATTGGGCACAGTTCTGAAGGCTGGGAAGTCCGAGATTCAGGCTCTGGCAGATTCAGCGTCTGGTAAGAGGCTCTTCCTGGCCCCCAGATGGCATCTGAGCATGTCCTCACATGCGAGAAGGGGCCTCTCTTTCGGCCACTAATCTCATTCATGAGGGCTTCACCTGGTGTCCTCATCACCTCCCAAGGGCTCTTCCAAGTCCCATCACTTTGGGGATTAGGTCTGAACTAGGGGTGGAGGGACACAAACCACAACCCTCAGTTGGTAGCAGCTGACGTTCGTTCACATGTTTACTCAACAAACAGTGAGCGCCCCACTCCAGACAGAGCAAAGGTGTTCAGGTCCGTGGGAGCTGCAAGTAGAATGCGACTAGGGCCCTACCTGCAAGAATTTACAGTCCCTACCACAAACAGGGAACCCTTCCTGAGCCGTGCGCTCGCCTGACACTGCTCTGGTGTGCATTTTACACACAATCAGCACAGAATCGCCCAAGTGCACATTCTTGGTACGGCTCCCAGCTTACAAACAGTAAAGCAGAAGGGACGAGGCATCGAGGCAGTCACCTTGTCCCCCAGACATGTGCCCCCCTCGGGAGACAGGCGAGGGTCTCTCAGAGGATGCTGCAGCTGCAGTGAGTCCGGTGGGGCGCAGGTCCGGAGTGTGGGACTGATCCAGGACAGAGGCCACCTGTGGAAGCACCTGGAGACACGGAGGGAAACCGGCCTGGCACAGCGCGGCTGCTTCATAAATATACGCTGAAAAGGATAAATACCCGTTGAGTAGAGATTCGAGAAGAAAAAATACTAATAAAAACAGAGAGATAGTTCAGTGGGGACAGGCTTCTGAAGGCTCGCAAGGCTGGGTTAAGCAGTTTAACCACTATTCCTACAGGCAGTGAGGAGCCAGAGAATCTTAAGGGAGGGGATGACATGATAGAAAGAACGGCACAAGGGCAGCACCTCTGTCTCAGTGAGTAGAGCACCGGCCCCATATACCAAGGGTGGTGGGTTCAAACCCGGCCCGGCCAAACTGCAACAAAAAAAAGAATGGCACAGAAAATCAATATGGCGGATGGTGAGGTGGAAGCATTGGAGGAAAGGGAGACTATGTAGTTAGGTTTTCAAAGAACAAAGTCAGGTGGGTGCAGCGGCTCACACCTGTGATCCCAGCAATCTGGGAGGCCAGGCAGGTGGATCGCCTGAGTTCACACTCCCAGGTTCAAGACCAGTCTGAGCCAGAGTGAGACCTCATCTCAAAAAAATAGCCAGGCATGTGGTGGGCTCCTGTAGTCCCAGCCACTCGGGAGGCTAAGGCAAGAGAATCACTTAAACCCAGGAGTTGGAGGTTGCTGTTAGCTGTGACACCACAGGACTCTACTGAGGGTGACAAAGTGAGACTCTGCCTTAAAAAAAAAAAAAAAGAACAAAGGCAGCTTGCTTCCACAGAGAATATTCTTTCTAACTCCTTTCATGTAAAGATATAAAACACCTTCAAGACCAATACATTGATATTACACCAGGGTAACGACTGTTAACATATCCATTTATTTCCAGGTATTTTTCTAGGCCTGTATCTCCTAGGGACTGGTGGATAGATGGATGGATTGGTGGGTGGATGGGTGAGTAAGTGGATGGATGGGGGAGTGGGTAAGTGAGTGGATGGATGGATGGATAGGTGGGTGGGTAGGTGAGTGGATGGATGGATGGGTGAGTGGGTGGATGGATGGATGGATGGATGGATGGATGGATGGATGGATAGGTGGGTAAGTGGATGAGTGAGTGGGTAGATGGATGGATGGGTAAGTGGGTGGGTGGGTGGATGGATGGATGGATAAGTGGGTGGGTGGGTGAATGGGTTAGTGGTGAGTGGATAGATGGATGGGTGGGTGGGTAGGTGGATGGATGGGTGAGTGGGTGGGTGGATGAAAGGATGGATGTGAGTGTGTGGGTGGATGGGTAGATGGATGAGTGGGTGGGTAGGATGGGTGGGGAGGTGCAAAGATGAGTGGGTGGGAGGATGGGTGGGGAGAATTAACTTACAAAACCAGAATCATATCACTTGTAGTTTGGGACCCTGGGTGTTCCTCATTGTTCATGTTGAGAATATTTTCCCCATGCCATTAAATATTTAAGCAACCAGAGATCGGAATGATTGAAATATGATAAACATGAATTGGTGAATATGTTTTTGTGGTTCCTATTTTCTTTTTGTGCCTACAAATGGTGCTTTGGGAACAACCTTAGCCCTGTCTGTATGTCCTCGGGTGCAATATTTCTTATGAGTGAGATTACTGGATTAAAGGGTATGAACCGTGATCAGTATTTCTAAACTGCTTTCCAGAAAGACCACATTAATCTGCACACACCCCAGCCCCCAGTGGATTTCATCAGTTTATGAGCGCCTGGCCCTGAATCTCGGGGATCCTGCCTGACCACAGTTCTAAACTGGATTTCCAATATCTGGACTTGGATTGTATTTCAGGTCAGGACAGTTTCTTCCTGAAGCCACATTTTCTCAGGGGACCAGGGACTGGGTAAGCAGCAGTTTATATTGGAGCAGAAACCCAGGTTGACATCATTGAGTTCACGGTCTGTCAGAAAGGAATGCAGCCTAGAGAAGGCTCTTTACAGAAATGGAGGACGGATTTATCAGACACTTGTTACGTAGCTTCAAAACAGGTAAACACAATTGTTTGGGGCCTGGTTACCCTGAATTTTTATCCCTTTTCTATCTGCTCCCCGTAAACTGGGATGTGACCAATTCTCTTTTTGTTGACAACCCCACCAGAGGTCTGGAAGGAATAAAAGGAAAAAGTCAAAGCTGCCAGAGCTTCTTTTTTCTGACTGGTGGGAGGATAAACCAGAACATCAGTGGGCAGCCACATGTTCTCTGTTCCCTTTAACCCCCAAATCGCAGAAAATTCAAAGATTGCCTTAGAAATGATTGGGAAGGCTTTTCTTTCACTCACACAGACACCCGGTTTTCTAGGTCTGGATATTGCATGTGTCACCCCGATGAAACCTCTGACGTACACAGACTGTCACATTTCCTCAAGAGGCTCCCAGGATTTCTCCCTGACTCATCCACCTGCCCTCAGCGGCCCTCTGTGAGTATCTGTATGGCAATCAGGAAGCAGCGAGTTAGACCACTGTCCACTCGAACCCCATGATTCTTTAATTTCAACAGGGACCTTAGTCCAGTTTGAATCTACTTGGCGAGGATTAGGGGAGCAGAGGACCTTCCCGATACGACCCTTTCTACCAGTGAGCTATAGTTTCTTTCCACAATAGCTGCATGATCTAAGGCTCTATAAATATCACCTCCTGTCCTCACGAAAACAAGCACGAGGTCAGCTTACAGATGAAGAAACTGAGGCACAAGGAGTGTAAGGAAAGTGGCCGAGTCGCACATGTTCAGCTAGTAAGCAGCAGAGAGAGAATGCAGAGCAGGCCAGCCTGGCCCCAGGGGACAGCTCTCAGCCACCACGCTCGCTCGGCTGCCAGGAGCGCTCTGCTTCCTCCAGGACACAGCCTTCCCTGCTGCCCAAACCCAGCCTGCCCTGCTCCCAGCACCCACCATCCCGACAGCCACACAGACCTGCCTCACTGTCCTCACACCTACAAGGGGAACACAGAGGACACACCCCACTGTTCTGGCATGAAGCGAGAACAATCTATTGCTTGTAAAATGATGTTAATCACTTATTGGCGCCTGCTAGCTGTGTGACCTTGGGCGAGTTCACACGCCCCCTTCCCCATGCCTCGGTTTGCCTCAGTGTCAAACTCGAGAACAGCACCCACTTCGGGGTGGGGAGCTGTGAGGCCCAGCGAGTTAGTACACGTCGAGTACTCAGAACGGCAGCTGGCGCAGAGAAAGGACCCTTCCAATGTTTCGTGTGATACAAGGCAGGTCCGATTGCTACCATATCAGACTCTGTAACATCATATACTATCAGGCCAGGCACTGCGCAAAGCACTGAGAAACGGGGTTAATCACAAAGTCGCTTCTTCCTTCAGGCTTGTGGAGAAACCATTTTGAACCAATACTGGCGACTGACAACCGCAGGGTTCCCAGGGAGAGCTGCAGGTCGTTCACTGAGTAGCCAGGACGAGGGGCAGGGAAGTCCCCTCATAGGAAGCACTGTGACACAGCACACCCTGAACGTCCCTTCTCCTGTCTTCCTCTCGGCTCCGTGAGACCTCCAGGATCTCATCCCCAGGGTTCGCTTCCACGGAACCCACCTCCCAGCCACCTCCTCGCCACCGTGGGATCACCCGAAGGTCCCCCCACCCTGCTTTCTCTGCCATTCCCCACACTGCATCCAGAGTAATATTTTAATGTAAGTGTGAATTAAAATGTCCCAGGGGCTTCCATTTAAAGTCGGAGCCCCTTCCGCATCGCCAAGGGGCCGTAGATGAATACCCCCTACTTTGATCTGCCTATTTCTTCCCATCCCCATTTCTGTGCCCTAGGAACACAGCTTCTTTTTGTTCTTGACTTTGCAAAGCTCATCCCTGCCCCAGGGCCTTTGCGCTTGACACTGCCTTTCTGCAGTATCCTTTTTTATCATTCAGGTCACGCCCACAGCACAAAGAGCTGATCGGGTCTAGTGCACACTGCCCTCTCCAGCCCCATCACTGCCCTCCAGAATCCTGGCCTGCCCTGTTACCCTTGTTCTGCCTGTCAATGCTCAGCTCGGCAAGAACCATCAGGCTCCTGGGAGCTGGCTATGCATCTCCCCTGTGCTGGAACGTGAGCGTCCCCAAGCAGGGCTCTGCCTCCTACTCACCACCTTCCGCAGAGTCAGGAACAGTGTGCAGCACACAGAAGCACCCTGGAAAGGCAGGGGAGCCGAACGTCTGACTTCGGTTTAAGCCAAATCCTAGAGAGGGAGGAGAGGAAGAGGAGAGACGAGAACTCCAGGGGGGCACAGCAGAGCAGTGAAGGGGGTGAAGGCTCCAGGGGGGTCATAGCAGAGCAGTACGGGGGGGGAGGGTGAGTGCTCCGGGGGGGTGTCATAGCAGAGCAGTGAAGGGGGTGGGAGCTCCAGGGGGGCACAGCAGAGCAGTGAAGGGGGTGAAGGGGGTGAAGGCTCCAGGGGGCACAGCGGAGCAGAAGCCTGGGCTGGAGGAGCCTGTCGCCTCCCACACTGAAGGGCAGAGGGGCTCTGGAGGTCAGAGAGAGAGCGAATCCTGGTGGGCCGTGAACCTCTGTGACTCAGTGATTTCAGGCTTAAGAACCCTGCAGATCTGATGCCGCCTGGGCTTAGGGTGGACAAGCAATGTCAGCACAGCAACTTTCCCTACGCCCCAACCTAACAATAACTCCATGGGGCAAATATGATCCTTTCCCAACTACAGAAGAAAAAAGCAAAGATTCTGAGAGCATGAACAAGTTGCTAGAGGTCATGGTGACTTTGCCCTGACCTGTCCTGGCTTGAAGCAGCCATGAACCATGGGAACCAAAAGAGACCTGGTCTCTCCCTGTCCCCCTAGTCTCTCCCTGTCCCCCTGATCTCTTCCCCGTCACCCTGGTCTCTCCCCGTCACCCTGGTCTCTCCCCTGTCCCTGGTCTCTCCCCTGTCCCCCTAGTCTCTCCCTGTCACCCTGGTCTCTCCCCGTCACCCTGGTCTCTCCTCGTCACCCTGGTCTCTCCCTGTCACCCTGGTCTCTCCCCGTACCCCTGGTCTCTCCCCTGTCCCCCTGGTCTCTCCCCGTCACCCTGGTCTCTCCCCTGTCCCTGGTCTCTCCCTCTCACCCTGGTCTCTCCCCGTCACCCTGGTCTCTCCCTGTCACCCTGGTCTCTCCCCTGTCTCCCTTGTCTCTCTCGGTCACCCTGGTCTCTCCCCGTCACCCTGGTCTCTCCCCGTCCCCCTGGTCTCTCCCCGTCCCCCTGGTCTCTCCCCGTCCCCCTGGTCTCTCCCCGTCCCCCTGGTCTCTCCCCTGTCCCTTGTCTCTCCCCGTCCCCCTGGTCTCTCCCCTGTCCCCCTAGTCTCTCCCCTGTCCCTGGTCT